>JAXIVJ010012702.1:30000-39502 GCA_036785665.1 Chirona hameri | reverse complement strand
ATCATCAGCAACATCATCAACAACATCATCATCAGCAACATCATCATCAGCAACATCATCATCAGCAACATCATCATCATCACTCATCATCATCATCATCATCATCATCATCATCATCATCAATCAACATCATCATCATCATCACTCATCATCATCATCATCATCATCATCATCATCATCATTATATCATCGATCATCATCATATCATCATCATCATCATCATCATCATCATCTCATTCATCATCATCATCATCATATCATCATCATCATATCATCATCTCATCTTATCATCATCATCATATCATCATCATCATCATCATCATCATCATATCATCATCATCATCATCATCTTCATCATCAGTATCATCATCACTGCCCGGAGGCGGTGTTGTACCGCCTACGGGCATACCACACCGCCTCCGGGCATACAACACCGCCTCCGGGCATACTACACCGCCTCCGGGCATACCAACCGCCTCCGGGCATACAACACCGCCTCCGGGCATACTACACCGCCTCCGGGCATACTACACCGCCTCCGGGCATACAACACCGCCTCCGGGCATACAACACCGCCTCCGGGCATACCACCACAACCGCCTCCGGGCATACAACACCGCCTCCGGGCATACAACACCGCAAACGGGCATACCACACCGTCTCACGTCATCATCAGCAACATCATCAGCAACATCATCAGCAACATCATCAGCAACATCACCAGCAACATCATCAGCAACATCATCAGCAACATCATCAGCAACATCATCATCAACATCATCATCAACATCAATCATTAACATCATCATCAACATCAACATCATCATCAACATCATCATCAACATCATCATCAACATCGTCATCAACATCATCATCAACATCATCATCAACATCATCATCAACATCATCATCAACATCATCAGCAACATCATCAGCAACATCATCACAACATCATCAGCAACATCATCAACAACATCATCATCAGCAACATCATCAGCAACATCATCATCAGCAACATCATCATCATCATCATCATCATCATCATCATCATCATCATCATCATCATCATCATCATCATCATCATCATCATCATCATCATCATCATCATCATCATCATCATCATCATCATCATCATCATCATCATCATCATCATCATTATCATCATCATGCCGGAGGCGGTGTTGTACCGCCTCCGGGCATACCACACCGCCTCCGGGCATACAACACCGCCTCCGGGCATACTACACCGCCTCCGGGCATACCACACCGCCTCCGGGCATACAACACCGCCTCCGGGCATACTACACCGGCCTCCGGGCATACCACACCGCCTCCGGGCATACAACACCGCCTCCGGGCATACTGCACCGCCTCCGGGCATACCACACCGCCTCCGGCATACAACACCGCCTCCGGGCATACTACACCGCCTCCGGGCATACCAGACCGCCTCAGGGCATACAACACCGCCTCCGGGCATACAACACCGCCTCCGGGCATACCACACCGCCTCCGGGCATACAACACCGCCTCCGGGCATACAACACCGCCTCCGGGCATACCACACCGCCTCCGGGCATACAACACGCCTCCGGGCATACAACACCGCCTCCGGCATACCACACCGTCTCACGTCATCATCAGCAACATCATCAGCAACATCATCAGCAACATCACCAGCAACATCATCAGCAACATCATCAGCAACATCATCAGCAACATCATCAGCAACATCATCAGCAACATCATCAGCAACATCATCATCAACATCATCATCAACATCATCATCAACATCATCATCAACATCATCAGGAACATCATCAGCAACATCATCAGCAACATCATCAGCAACATCATCAACAACATCATCATCAGCAACATCATCATCAGCAACATCATCATCAGCAACATCATCATCATCATCATCATCATCATCATCATCATCATCATCATCATCATCATCATCATCATCATCATCATCATCATCATCATCATCATCATCATCATCATCATCATCATCATCATCATCATCATCATCATCATCATCATCATCATCATCATCATCATCATTATCATCATCATGCCGGAGGCGGTGTTGTAACCGCCTCCGGGCATACCACACCGCCTCCGGGCATACAACACCGCCTCCGGGCATACTACACCGCCTCCGGGCATACCACACACCGCCTCCGGGCATACAAAACCGCCTCCGGGCATACTACACCGCCTCCGGGCATACCACACCGCCTCCGGGCATACAACACCGCCTCCGGGCATACTGCACCGCCTCCGGGCATACCACACCGCCTCCGGGCATACAACACCGCCTCCGGGCATACTACACCGCCTCCGGGCATACCAGACCGCCTCAGGGCATACAACACCGCCTCCGGGCATACAACACCGCCTCCGGGCATACCACACCGCCTCCGGGCATACAACACCGCCTCCGGGCATACAACACCGCCTCCGGGCATACCACACCGCCTCCGGCATACAACACCGCCTCCGGCATACAACACCGCCTCCGGGCATACCACACCGTCTCACGTCATCATCAGCAACATCATCAGCAACATCATCAGCAACATCACCAGCAACATCATCAGCAACATCATCAGCAACATCATCAGCAACATCATCAACAACATCATCATCAGCAACATCATCATCAGCAACATCATCATCAGCAACATCATCATCATCATCATCATCATCATCATCATCATCATCATCATCATCATCATCATCATCATCATCATCATCATCATCATCATCATCATCATCATCATCATCATCATCATCATCATCATCATCATCATCATCATCATCATCATCATCATCATCATCATCATCATCATCATCATCATCATCATCATCATCATCATCATGCCCGGAGGCGGTGTTGTACCGCCTCCGGGCATACCACACCGCCTCCGGGCATACAACACCGCCTCCGGGCATACTACACCGCCTCCGGGCATACCACACCGCCTCCAGGCATACAACACCGCCTCCGGGCATACTACACCGCCTCCGGGCATACCACACCGCCTCCGGGCATACAACACCGCCTCCGGGCATACTGCACCGCCTCCGGCATACCACACCGCCTCCGGGCATACAACACCGCCTCCGGGCATACTACACCGCCTCCGGGCATACCAGACCGCCTCAGGGCATACAACACCGCCTCGGGGCATACAACACCGCCTCCGGCATACCACACCGCCTCCGGGCATACCACACCGTCTCACGTCATCATCAGCAACATCATCAGCAACATCATCAGCAACATCACCAGCAACATCATCAGCAACATCATCAGCAACATCATCAGCAACATCATCAGCACATCATCAGCAACATCATCATCAACATCATCATCAACATCATCATCAACATCATCAAACATCATCATCAACATCATCAGCAACATCATCAGCAACATCATCAGGCAACATCATCAGCAACATCATCAGCAACATCATCAACAACATCATCATCAGCAACATCATCATCAGCAACATCATCATCAGCAACATCATCATCATCATCATCATATCATCATCATCATCATCATCATCATCATCATCATCATCATCATCATCATCATCATCATCATCATCAGCAACATCATCATCAGCAACATCATCATCATCATCATCATCATCATCATCATCATCATCATCATCATCATCATCATCATCATCATCATCATCATCATCCATCATCATCATCATCATCATCATCATCATCATCATCATCATCATCATCATCATCCCATCATCAATCATCATCATCATCATCATCATCATCATCATCATCATCATCATCATCATCATCATCATCATCATCATCATCATCATCATCATCATCATCATCATCATCATCATCATCATCATCAACATCATTATCATCATCATCATCATTATCATCATCATGCCGGAGGCGGTGTTGTACCAGCGTCCGGGCATACCACACCGCCTCCGGGCATACAACACCGCCTCCGGGCAATACTACACCGCCTCCGGGCATACCACACCGCCTCCGGGCATACAACACCGCCTCCGGGCATACTACACCGCCTCCGGGCATACCACACCGCCTCCGGGCATACAACACCGCCTCCGGGCATACTGCACCGCCTCCGGGCATACCACACCGCCTCCGGGCATACAACACCGCCTCCGGGCATACTACACCGCCTCCGGGCATACCAGACCGCCTCAGGGCATACAACACCGCCTCCGGGCATACAACACCGCCTCCGGGCATACCACACCGCCTCCGGGCATACAACACCGCCTCCGGGCATACAACACCGCCTCCGGGCATACCACACCGCCTCCGGGCATACAACACCGCCTCCGGCATACAACACCGCCTCCGGCATACCACACCGTCTCACGTCATCATCAGCAACATCATCAGCAACATCATCAGCAACATCACCAGCAACATCATCAGCAACATCATCAGCAACATCATCAACAACATCATCATCAGCAACATCATCATCAGCAACATCATCATCAGCAACATCATCATCATCATCATCATCATCATCATCATCATCATCATCATCATCATCATCATCATCATCATCATCATCATCATCATCATCATCATCATCATCATCATCATCATCATCATCATCATCAATCATCATCATCATCATCATCATCATCATCATCATCATCATCATCATCATCATCATCATCATCATCATCATCATCATCATCATCATCATCATCTATCATCATTATCATCATCATGCCCGGAGGCGGTGTTGTACCGCCTCCGGGCATACCACACCGCCTCCGGGCATACAACACCGCCTCCGGGCATACTACACCGCCTCCGGCATACCACACACACCGCCTCCGGGCATACAACACCGCCTCCGGGAATACTACACCGCCTCCGGGCATACTACACCGCCTCCGGGCATACAACACCGCCTCCGGGCATACAACACCGCCTCCGGGCATACCACACCGCCTCCGGGCATGCAACACCGCCTCCGGGCATACAACACCGCAAACGGGCATACCACACCGTCTCACGTCATCATCAGCAACATCATCAGCAACATCATCAGCAACATCATCAGCAACATCACCAGCAACATCATCAGCAACATCATCAGCAACATCATCAGCAACATCATCATCAACATCATCAATCAAACATCATCATTAACATCATCATCAACATCAACATCATCATCAACATCATCATCAACATCATCATCAACATCATCATCAACATCATCATCAACATCATCATCAACATCATCATCAACATCATCATCACATCATCAAACATCATCAGCAACATCATCAGCAACATCATCAGCAACATCATCAGCAACATCATCAACAACATCATCATCAGCAACATCATCATCAGCAACATCATCATCAGCAACATCATCATCATCATCATCATCATCATCATCATCATCATCATCATCATCATCATCATCATCATCATCATCATCATCATCATCATCATCATCATCATCATCATCATCATCATCATCATCATCATCATCATCATCATCATCATCATCATCATCATCATCATCATCATCATCATCATCATCATCATCATCATCATCATCATCATCATCATCATCATCATCATCATCATTATCATCATCATGCCGGAGGCGGTGTTGTACCGCCTCCGGGCATACCACACACGCCTCCGGGCATACAACACCGCCTCCGGGCATACTACACCGCCTCCGGGCATACCACACCGCCTCCGGGCATACAACACCGCCTCCGGGCATACTACACCGCCTCCGGGCATACCACACCGCCTCCGGGCATACAACACCGCCTCCGGGCATACTGCACCGCCTCCGGCATACCACACCGCCTCCGGGCATACACACCGCCTCCGGGCATACTACACCGCCTCCGGGCATACCAGACCGCCTCAGGGCATACAACACCGCCTCCGGGCATACAACACCGCCTCCGGGCATACCACACCGCCTCCGGGCATACAACACCGCCTCCGGGCATACAACACCGCCTCCGGGCATACCACACCGCCTCCGGGCATACAACACCGCCTCCGGGCATACAACACCGCCTCCGGCATACCACACCGTCTCACGTCATCATCAGCAACATCATCAGCAACATCATCAGCAACATCACCAGCAACATCATCAGCAACATCATCAGCAACATCATCAGCAACATCATCAGCAACATCATCAGCAACATCATCAGCAACATCATCATCAACATCATCATCAACATCATCATCAACATCATCATCAACATCATCAGGAACATCATCAGCAACATCATCAGCAACATCATCAGCAACATCATCAACAACATCATCATCAGCAACATCATCATCAGCAACATCATCATCAGCAACATCATCATCATCATCATCATCATCATCATCATCATCATCATCATCATCATCATCATCATCATCATCATCATCATCATCATCATCATCATCATCATCATCATCATCATCATCATCATCATCATCATCATCATCATCATCATCATCATCATCATCATCATCATTATCATCATCATGCCCCGCCTCCGGGCATACCACACCGCCTCCGGGCATACAACACCGCCTCCGGGCATACTACACCGCCTCCGGGCATACCACACCGCCTCCGGGCATACAAAACCGCCTCCGGGCATACTACACCGCCTCCGGGCATACCACACCGCCTCCGGGCATACAACACCGCCTCCGGGCATACTGCACCGCCTCCGGGCATACCACACCGCCTCCGGGCATACAACACCGCCTCCGGGCATACTACACCGCCTCCGGGCATACCAGACCGCCTCAGGGCATACAACACCGCCTCCGGGCATACAACACCGCCTCCGGGCATACCACACCGCCTCCGGGCATACAACACCGCCTCCGGGCATACAACACCGCCTCCGGGCATACCACACCGCCTCCGGGCATACAACACCGCCTCCGGGCATACAACACCGCCTCCGGGCATACCACACCGTCTCACGTCATCATCAGCAACATCATCAGCAACATCATCAGCAACATCACCAGCAACATCATCAGCAACATCATCAGCAACATCATCAGCAACATCATCAGCAACATCATCAGCAACATCATCATCAACATCATCATCAACATCATCATCAACATCATCATCAACATCATCATCAACATCATCATCAACATCATCAGCAACATCATCAGCAACATCATCAGCAACATCATCAGCAACATCATCAACAACATCATCATCAGCAACATCATCATCAGCAACATCATCATCAGCAACATCATCATCATCATCATCATCATCATCATCATCATCATCATCATCATCATCATCATCATCATCATCATCATCATCATCATCATCATCATCATCATCATCATCATCATCATCATCATCATCATCATCATCATCATCATCATCATCATCATCATCATTATCATCATCATGCCTGGAGGCGGTGTTGTACCGCCTCCGGGCATACCACACCGCCTCCGGGCATACAACACCGCCTCCGGGCATACTACACCGCTTCCGGGCATACCACACCGCCTCCGGGCATACAACACCGCCTCCGGGCATACTACACCGCCTCCGGGCATACAACACCGCCCCCGGGCATACAACACCGCCTCCGGGCATACTGCACCGCCTCCGGGCATACCACACCGCCTCCGGGCATACAACACCGCCTCCGGGCATACTACACCGCCTCCGGGCATACCAGACCGCCTCAGGGCATACAACACCGCCTCCGGGCATACAACACCGCCTCCGGGCATACCACACCGCCTCCGGGCATACAACACCGCCTCCGGGCATACAACACCGCCTCCGGGCATACCACACCGTCTCACGTCATCATCAGCAACATCATCAGCAACATCATCAGCAACATCACCAGCAACATCATCAGCAACATCATCAGCAACATCATTAGCAACATCATCAGCAACATCATCAGCAACATCATCATCAACATCATCATCAACATCATCATCAACATCATCATCAACATCATCATCAACATCATCAGCAACATCATCAGCAACATCATCAGCAACATCATCAGCAACATCATCAACAACATCATCATCAGCAACATCATCATCAGCAACATCATCATCAGCAACATCATCATCATCATCATCATCATCATCATCATCATCATCATCATCATCATCATCATCATCATCATCATCATCATCATCATCATCATCATCATCATCATCATCATCATCATCATCATCATCATCATCATCATCATCATCATCATCATCATCATCATCATCATCATCATCATCATCATCATCATCATCATCATCATCATCATCATCATCATCATCATCATCATCATCATCATCATCATCATCATCATCATCATCATCATCATCATCATCATCATTATCATCATCATGCCCGGAGGCGGTGTTGTACCGCCTCCGGGCATACCACACCGCCTCCGGGCATACAACACCGCCTCCGGGCATACTACACCGCCTCCGGGCATACCACACCGCCTCCGGGCATACAACACCGCCTCCGGGCATACTACACCGCCTCCGGGCATACTACACCGCCTCCGGGCATACAACACCGCCTCCGGGCATACAACACCGCCTCCGGGCATACCACACCGCCTCCGGGCATACAACACCGCCTCCGGGCATACAACACCGCAAACGGGCATACCACACCGTCTCACGTCATCATCAGCAACATCATCAGCAACATCATCAGCAACATCATCAGCAACATCACCAGCAACATCATCAGCAACATCATCAGCAACATCATCAGCAACATCATCATCAACATCATCATCAACATCATCATTAACATCATCATCAACATCAACATCATCATCAACATCATCATCAACATCATCATCAACATCGTCATCAACATCATCATCAACATCATCATCAACATCATCATCAACATCATCATCAACATCATCAGCAACATCATCAGCAACATCATCAGCAACATCATCAGCAACATCATCAACAACATCATCATCAGCAACATCATCATCAGCAACATCATCATCAGCAACATCATCATCATCATCATCATCATCATCATCATCATCATCATCATCATCATCATCATCATCATCATCATCATCATCATCATCATCATCATCATCATCATCATCATCATCATCATCATCATCATCATCATCATCATCATCATTATCATCATCATGCCCGGAGGCGGTGTTGTACCGCCTCCGGGCATACCACACCGCCTCCGGGCATACAACACCGCCTCCGGGCATACTACACCGCCTCCGGGCATACCACACCGCCTCCGGGCATACAACACCGCCTCCGGGCATACTACACCGCCTCCGGGCATACCACACCGCCTCCGGGCATACAACACCGCCTCCGGGCATACTGCACCGCCTCCGGGCATACCACACCGCCTCCGGGCATACAACACCGCCTCCGG
>JAXIVJ010012702.1:5000-25000 GCA_036785665.1 Chirona hameri | reverse complement strand
CAGCAACATCATCAGCAACATCATCAGCAACATCATCAGCAACATCATCATCAACATCATCATCAACATCATCATCAACATCATCATCAACATCATCATCAACATCATCAGCAACATCATCAGCAACATCATCAGCAACATCATCAGCAACATCATCAACAACATCATCATCAGCAACATCATCATCAGCAACATCATCATCAGCAACATCATCATCATCATCATCATCATCATCATCATCATCATCATCATCATCATCATCATCATCATCATCATCATCATCATCATCATCATCATCATCATCATCATCATCATCATCATCATCATCATCATCATCATCATCATCATCATCATCATCATCATCATTATCATCATCATGCCTGGAGGCGGTGTTGTACCGCCTCCGGGCATACCACACCGCCTCCGGGCATACAACACCGCCTCCGGGCATACTACACCGCTTCCGGGCATACCACACCGCCTCCGGGCATACAACACCGCCTCCGGGCATACTACACCGCCTCCGGGCATACAACACCGCCCCCGGGCATACAACACCGCCTCCGGGCATACTGCACCGCCTCCGGGCATACCACACCGCCTCCGGGCATACAACACCGCCTCCGGGCATACTACACCGCCTCCGGGCATACCAGACCGCCTCAGGGCATACAACACCGCCTCCGGGCATACAACACCGCCTCCGGGCATACCACACCGCCTCCGGGCATACAACACCGCCTCCGGGCATACAACACCGCCTCCGGGCATACCACACCGTCTCACGTCATCATCAGCAACATCATCAGCAACATCATCAGCAACATCACCAGCAACATCATCAGCAACATCATCAGCAACATCATTAGCAACATCATCAGCAACATCATCAGCAACATCATCATCAACATCATCATCAACATCATCATCAACATCATCATCAACATCATCATCAACATCATCAGCAACATCATCAGCAACATCATCAGCAACATCATCAGCAACATCATCAACAACATCATCATCAGCAACATCATCATCAGCAACATCATCATCAGCAACATCATCATCATCATCATCATCATCATCATCATCATCATCATCATCATCATCATCATCATCATCATCATCATCATCATCATCATCATCATCATCATCATCATCATCATCATCATCATCATCATCATCATCATCATCATCATCATCATCATCATCATCATCATCATCATCATCATCATCATCATCATCATCATCATCATCATCATCATCATCATCATCATCATCATCATCATCATCATCATCATCATCATCATCATCATCATCATCATCATTATCATCATCATGCCCGGAGGCGGTGTTGTACCGCCTCCGGGCATACCACACCGCCTCCGGGCATACAACACCGCCTCCGGGCATACTACACCGCCTCCGGGCATACCACACCGCCTCCGGGCATACAACACCGCCTCCGGGCATACTACACCGCCTCCGGGCATACTACACCGCCTCCGGGCATACAACACCGCCTCCGGGCATACAACACCGCCTCCGGGCATACCACACCGCCTCCGGGCATACAACACCGCCTCCGGGCATACAACACCGCAAACGGGCATACCACACCGTCTCACGTCATCATCAGCAACATCATCAGCAACATCATCAGCAACATCATCAGCAACATCACCAGCAACATCATCAGCAACATCATCAGCAACATCATCAGCAACATCATCATCAACATCATCATCAACATCATCATTAACATCATCATCAACATCAACATCATCATCAACATCATCATCAACATCATCATCAACATCGTCATCAACATCATCATCAACATCATCATCAACATCATCATCAACATCATCATCAACATCATCAGCAACATCATCAGCAACATCATCAGCAACATCATCAGCAACATCATCAACAACATCATCATCAGCAACATCATCATCAGCAACATCATCATCAGCAACATCATCATCATCATCATCATCATCATCATCATCATCATCATCATCATCATCATCATCATCATCATCATCATCATCATCATCATCATCATCATCATCATCATCATCATCATCATCATCATCATCATCATCATCATCATCATCATCATCATCATCATCATCATCATCATCATCATCATCATCATCATCATCATGCCCGGAGGCGGTGTTGTACCGCCTCCGGGCATACCACACCGCCTCCGGGCATACAACACCGCCTCCGGGCATACTACACCGCCTCCGGGCATACCACACCGCCTCCAGGCATACAACACCGCCTCCGGGCATACTACACCGCCTCCGGGCATACCACACCGCCTCCGGGCATACAACACCGCCTCCGGGCATACTGCACCGCCTCCGGGCATACCACACCGCCTCCGGGCATACAACACCGCCTCCGGGCATACTACACCGCCTCCGGGCATACCAGACCGCCTCAGGGCATACAACACCGCCTCGGGGCATACAACACCGCCTCCGGGCATACCACACCGCCTCCGGGCATACCACACCGTCTCACGTCATCATCAGCAACATCATCAGCAACATCATCAGCAACATCACCAGCAACATCATCAGCAACATCATCAGCAACATCATCAGCAACATCATCAGCAACATCATCAGCAACATCATCATCAACATCATCATCAACATCATCATCAACATCATCATCAACATCATCATCAACATCATCAGCAACATCATCAGCAACATCATCAGCAACATCATCAGCAACATCATCAGCAACATCATCAACAACATCATCATCAGCAACATCATCATCAGCAACATCATCATCAGCAACATCATCATCATCATCATCATCATCATCATCATCATCATCATCATCATCATCATCATCATCATCATCATCATCATCATCATCATCATCATCATCATCATCATCATCATCATCATCATCATCATCATCATCATCATCATCATCATCATCATCATCATCATCATCATCATCATCATCATCATCATCATCATCATCATCATCATCATCATCATCATCATCATCATTATCATCATCATGCCTGGAGGCGGTGTTGTACCGCCTCCGGGCATACCACACCGCCTCCGGGCATACAACACCGCCTCCGGGCATACTACACCGCTTCCGGGCATACCACACCGCCTCCGGGCATACAACACCGCCTCCGGGCATACTACACCGCCTCCGGGCATACAACACCGCCTCCGGGCATACAACACCGCCTCCGGGCATACTGCACCGCCTCCGGGCATACCACACCGCCTCCGGGCATACAATACCGCCTCCGGGCATACTACACCGCCTCCGGGCATACCAGACCGCCCCAGGGCATACAACACCGCCTCCGGGCATACAACACCGCCTCCGGGCATACCACACCGCCTCCGGGCATACAACACCGCCTCCGGGCATACAACACCGCCTCCGGGCATACCACACCGCCTCCGGGCATACAACACCGCCTCCGGGCATACAACACCGCCTCCGGGCATACCACACCGTCTCACGTCATCATCAGCAACATCATCAACAACATCATCAGCAACATCACCAGCAACATCATCAGCAACATCATCAGCAACATCATCAGCAACATCATCAGCAACATCGTCAGCAACATCATCATCAACATCATCATCAACATCATCATCAACATCATCATCAACATCATCATCAACATCATCAGCAACATCATCAGCAACATCATCAGCAACATCATCAGCAACATCATCAACAACATCATCATCAGCAACATCATCATCAGCAACATCATCATCAGCAACATCATCATCATCATCATCATCATCATCATCATCATCATCATCATCATCATCATCATCATCATCATCATCATCATCATCATCATCATCATCATCATCATCATCATCATCATCATCATCATCATCATCATCATCATCATCATCATCATCATCATCATCATCATCATCATCATCATCATCATCATCATCATCATCATCATCATCATCATCATCATCATTATCATCATCATGCCCGGAGGCGGTGTTGTACCGCCTCCGGGCATACCACACCGCCTCCGGGCATACAACACCGCCTCCGGGCATACTACACCGCCTCCGGGCATACCACACCGCCTCCGGGCATACAACACCGCCTCCGGGCATACTACACCGCCTCCGGGCATACCACACCGCCTCCGGGCATACAACACCGCCTCCGGGCATACTGCACCGCCTCCGGGCATACCACACCGCCTCCGGGCATACAACACCGCCTCCGGGCATACTACACCGCCTCCGGGCATACCAGACCGCCTCAGGGCATACAACACCGCCTCCGGGCATACAACATCGCCTCCGGGCATACCACACCGCCTCCGGGCATACAACACCGCCTCCGGGCATACAACACCGCCTCCGGGCATACCACACCGCCTCCGGGCATACAACACCGCCTCCGGGCATACAACACCGCCTCCGGGCATACCACACCGTCTCACGTCATCATCAGCAACATCATCAGCAACATCATCAGCAACATCACCAGCAACATCATCAGCAACATCATCAGCAACATCATCAGCAACATCATCAGCAACATCATCAGCAACATCATCATCAACATCATCATCAACATCATCATCAACATCATCATCAACATCATCATCAACATCATCAGCAACATCATCAGCAACATCATCAGCAACATCATCAGCAACATCATCAACAACATCATCATCAGCAACATCATCATCAGCAACATCATCATCAGCAACATCATCATCATCATCATCATCATCATCATCATCATCATCATCATCATCATCATCATCATCATCATCATCATCATCATCATCATCATCATCATCATCATCATCATCATCATCATCATCATCATCATCATCATCATCATCATCATCATCATCATCATCATCATTATCATCATCATGCCCGGAGGCGGTGTTGTACCGCCTCCGGGCATACCACACCGCCTGCGGGCATACAACACCGCCTCCGAGCATACTACACCGCCTCCGGGCATACCACACCGCCTCCGGGCATACAACACCGCCTCCGGGCATACTACACCGCTTCCGGGCATACCACACCGCCTCCGGGCATACAACACCGCCTCCGGGCATACTGCACCGCCTCCGGGCATACCACACCGCCTCCGGGCATACAACACCGCCTCCGGGCATACTACACCGCCTCCGGGCATACCAGACCGCCTCAGGGCATACAACACCGCCTCCGGGCATACAACACCGCCTCCGGGCATACCACACCGCCTCCGGGCATACAACACCGCCTCCGGGCATACAACACCGCCTCCGGGCATACCACACCGCTTCCGGGCATACAACACCGCCTCCGGGCATACAACACCGCCTCCGGGCATACCACACCGTCTCACGTCATCATCAGCAACATCATCAGCAACATCATCAGCAACATCACCAGCAACATCATCAGCAACATCATCAGCAACATCATCAGCAACATCATCAGCAACATCATCAGCAACATCATCATCAACATCATCATCAACATCATCATCAACATCATCATCAACATCATCATCAACATCATCAGCAACATCATCAGCAACATCATCAGCAACATCATCAGCAACATCATCAACAACATCATCATCAGCAACATCATCATCAGCAACATCATCATCAGCAACATCATCATCATCATCATCATCATCATCATCATCATCATCATCATCATCATCATCATCATCATCATCATCATCATCATCATCATCATCATCATCATCATCATCATCATCATCATCATCATCATCATCATCATCATCATCATCATCATCATCATCATCATCATCATCATCATCATCATCATCATCATCATCATCATCATCATCATTATCATCATCATGCCCGGAGGCGGTGTTGTACCGCCTCCGGGCATACCACACCGCCTCCGGGCATACAACACCGCCTCCGGGCATACTACACCGCCTCCGGGCATACCACACCGCCTCCGGGCATACAACACCGCCTCCGGGCATACTACACCGCCTCCGGGCATACTACACCGCCTCCGGGCATACAACACCGCCTCCGGGCATACAACACCGCCTCCGGGCATACCACACCGCCTCCGGGCATGCAACACCGCCTCCGGGCATACAACACCGCAAACGGGCATACCACACCGTCTCACGTCATCATCAGCAACATCATCAGCAACATCATCAGCAACATCATCAGCAACATCACCAGCAACATCATCATCAACATCATCAGCAACATCATCAGCAACATCATCATCAACATCATCATCAACATCATCATTAACATCATCATCAACATCAACATCATCATCAACATCATCATCAACATCATCATCAACATCATCATCAACATCATCATCAACATCATCATCAACATCATCATCAACATCATCATCAACATCATCATCAAATCATCAACATCATCAGCAACATCATCAGCAACATCATCAGAAACATCATCAGCAACATCATCAACAACATCATCATCAGCAACATCATCATCAGCAACATCATCATCAGCAACATCATCATCATCATCATCATCATCATCATCATCATCATCATCATCATCATCATCATCATCATCATCATCATCATCATCATCATCATCATCATCATCATCATCATCATCATCATCATCATCATCATCATCATCATCATCATCATCATCATCATCATCATCATCATCATCATCATCATCATCATCATCATCATCATCATCATCATCATCATCATCATCATCATTATCATCATCATGCCCGGAGGCGGTGTTGTACCGCCTCCGGGCATACCACACCGCCTCCGGGCATACAACACCGCCTCCGGGCATACTACACCGCCTCCGGGCATACCACACCGCCCTCCGGGCATACAACACCGCCTCCGGGCATACTACACCGCCTCCGGGCATACCACACCGCCTCCGGGCATACAACACCGCCTCCGGGCATACTGCACCGCCTCCGGGCATACCACACCGCCTCCGGGCATACAACACCGCCTCCGGGCATACTACACCGCCTCCGGGCATACCAGACCGCCTCAGGGCATACAACACCGCCTCCGGGCATACAACACCGCCTCCGGGCATACCACACCGCCTCCGGGCATACAACACCGCCTCCGGGCATACAACACCGCCTCCGGGCATACCACACCGCCTCCGGGCATACAACACCGCCTCCGGGCATACAACACCGCCTCCGGGCATACCACACCGTCTCACGTCATCATCAGCAACATCATCAGCAACATCATCAGCAACATCACCAGCAACATCATCAGCAACATCATCAGCAACATCATCAGCAACATCATCAGCAACATCATCAGCAACATCATCAGCAACATCATCATCAACATCATCATCAACATCATCATCAACATCATCATCAACATCATCAGAACATCATCAGCAACATCATCAGCAACATCATCAGCAACATCATCAACAACATCATCATCAGCAACATCATCATCAGCAACATCATCATCAGCAACATCATCATCATCATCATCATCATCATCATCATCATCATCATCATCATCATCATCATCATCATCATCATCATCATCATCATCATCATCATCATCATCATCATCATCATCATCATCATCATCATCATCATCATCATCATCATCATCATCATCATCATTATCATCATCATGCCCGGAGGCGGTGTTGTACCGCCTCCGGGCATACCACACCGCCTCCGGGCATACAACACCGCCTCCGGGCATACTACACCGCCTCCGGGCATACCACACCGCCTCCGGGCATACAAACCGCCTCCGGCATACTACACCGCCTCCGGGCATACCACACCGCCTCCGGGCATACAACACCGCCTCCGGGCATACTGCACCGCCTCCGGGCATACCACACCGCCTCCGGGCATACAACACCGCCTCCGGGCATACTACACCGCCTCCGGGCATACCAGACCGCCTCAGGGCATACAACACCGCCTCCGGGCATACAACACCGCCTCCGGGCATACCACACCGCCTCCGGGCATACAACACCGCCTCCGGGCATACAACACCGCCTCCGGGGCATACCACACCGCCTCCGGGCATACAACACCGCCTCCGGGCATACAACACCGCCTCCGGGCATACCACACCGTCTCACGTCATCATCAGCAACATCATCAGCAACATCATCAGCAACATCACCAGCAACATCATCAGCAACATCATCAGCAACATCATCAGCAACATCATCAGCAACATCATCAGCAACATCATCATCAACATCATCATCAACATCATCATCAACATCATCATCAACATCATCATCAACATCATCATCAACATCATCAGCAACATCATCAGCAACATCATCAGCAACATCATCAGCAACATCATCATCAGCAACATCATCATCAGCAACATCATCATCAGCAACATCATCATCAGCAACATCATCATCATCATCATCATCATCATCATCATCATCATCATCATCATCATCATCATCATCATCATCATCATCATCATCATCATCATCATCATCATCATCATCATCATCATCATCATCATCATTATCATCATCATGCCTGGAGGCGGTGTTGTACCGCCTCCGGGCATACCACACCGCCTCCGGGCATACAACACCGCCTCCGGGCATACTACACCGCTTCCGGGCATACCACACCGCCTCCGGGCATACAACACCGCCTCCGGGCATACTACACCGCCTCCGGGCATACAACACCGCCCCCGGGCATACAACACCGCCTCCGGGCATACTGCACCGCCTCCGGGCATACCACACCGCCTCCGGGCATACAACACCGCCTCCGGGCATACTACACCGCCTCCGGGCATACCAGACCGCCTCAGGGCATACAACACCGCCTCCGGGCATACAACACCGCCTCCGGGCATACCACACCGCCTCCGGGCATACAACACCGCCTCCGGGCATACAACACCGCCTCCGGGCATACCACACCGTCTCACGTCATCATCAGCAACATCATCAGCAACATCATCAGCAACATCACCAGCAACATCATCAGCAACATCATCAGCAACATCATCAGCAACATCATCAGCAACATCATCAGCAACATCATCATCAACATCATCATCAACATCATCATCAACATCATCATCAACATCATCATCAACATCATCAGCAACATCATCAGCAACATCATCAGCAACATCATCAGCAACATCACATCAACATCATCATCAGCAACATCATCATCAGCAACATCATCATCAGCAACATCATCATCATCATCATCATCATCATCATCATCATCATCATCATCATCATCATCATCATCATCATCATCATCATCATCATCATCATCATCATCATCATCATCATCATCATCATCATCATCATCATCATCATCATCATCATCATCATCATCATCATCATCATCATCATCATCATCATCATCATCATCATCATCATCATCATCATCATCATCATCATCATCATCATCATCATCATCATCATCATCATCATCATCATCATCATTATCATCATCATGCCCGGAGGCGGTGTTGTACCGCCTCCGGGCATACCACACCGCCTCCGGGCATACAACACCGCCTCCGGGCATACTACACCGCCTCCGGGCATACCACACCGCCTCCGGGCATACAACACCGCCTCCGGGCATACTACACCGCCTCCGGGCATACTACACCGCCTCCGGGCATACAACACCGCCTCCGGGCATACAACACCGCCTCCGGGCATACCACACCGCCTCCGGGCATACAACACCGCCTCCGGGCATACAACACCGCAAACGGGCATACCACACCGTCTCACGTCATCATCAGCAACATCATCAGCAACATCATCAGCAACATCATCAGCAACATCACCAGCAACATCATCAGCAACATCATCAGCAACATCATCAGCAACATCATCATCAACATCATCATCAACATCATCATTAACATCATCATCAACATCAACATCATCATCAACATCATCATCAACATCATCATCAACATCGTCATCAACATCATCATCAACATCATCATCAACATCATCATCAACATCATCATCAACATCATCAGCAACATCATCAGCAACATCATCAGCAACATCATCAGCAACATCATCAACAACATCATCATCAGCAACATCATCATCAGCAACATCATCATCAGCAACATCATCATCATCATCATCATCATCATCATCATCATCATCATCATCATCATCATCATCATCATCATCATCATCATCATCATCATCATCATCATCATCATCATCATCATCATCATCATCATCATCATCATCATCATCATCAATCATCATCATCATCATCATCATCATCATCATCATCATCATCATGCCCGGAGGCGGTGTTGTACCGCCTCCGGGCATACCACACCGCCTCCGGGCATACAACACCGCCTCCGGGCATACTACACCGCCTCCGGGCATACCACACCGCCTCCAGGCATACAACACCGCCTCCGGGCATACTACACCGCCTCCGGGCATACCACCACCGCCTCCGGGCATACAACACCGCCTCCGGGCATACTGCACCGCCTCCGGGCATACCACACCGCCTCCGGGCATACAACACCGCCTCGGGGCATACAACACCGCCTCCGGGCATACCACACCGCCTCCGGGCATACCACACCGTCTCACGTCATCATCAGCAACATCATCAGCAACATCATCAGCAACATCACCAGCAACATCATCAGCAACATCATCAGCAACATCATCAGCAACATCATCAGCAACATCATCAGCAACATCATCATCAACATCATCATCAACATCATCATCAACATCATCATCAACATCATCATCAACATCATCAGCAACATCATCAGCAACATCATCAGCAACATCATCAGCAACATCATCAGCAACATCATCAACAACATCATCATCAGCAACATCATCATCAGCAACATCATCATCAGCAACATCATCATCATCATCATCATCATCATCATCATCATCATCATCATCATCATCATCATCATCATCATCATCATCATCATCATCATCATCATCATCATCATCATCATCATCATCATCATCATCATCATCATCATCATCATCATCATCATCATCATCATCATCATCATCATCATCATCATCATCATCATCATCATCATCATCATCATCATCATCATCATCATCATCATCATTATCATCATCATGCCTGGAGGCGGTGTTGTACCGCCTCCGGGCATACCACACCGCCTCCGGGCATACAACACCGCCTCCGGGCATACTACACCGCTTCCGGGCATACCACACCGCCTCCGGGCATACAACACCGCCTCCGGGCATACTACACCGCCTCCGGGCATACAACACCGCCTCCGGGCATACAACACCGCCTCCGGGCATACTGCACCGCCTCCGGGCATACCACACCGCCTCCGGGCATACAATACCGCCTCCGGGCATACTACACCGCCTCCGGGCATACCAGACCGCCCCAGGGCATACAACACCGCCTCCGGGCATACAACACCGCCTCCGGGCATACCACACCGCCTCCGGGCATACAACACCGCCTCCGGGCATACAACACCGCCTCCGGGCATACCACACCGCCTCCGGGCATACAACACCGCCTCCGGGCATACAACACCGCCTCCGGGCATACCACACCGTCTCACGTCATCATCAGCAACATCATCAACAACATCATCAGCAACATCACCAGCAACATCATCAGCAACATCATCAGCAACATCATCAGCAACATCATCAGCAACATCATCAGCAACATCATCAGCAACATCATCATCAACATCATCATCAACATCATCATCAACATCATCATCAACATCATCATCAACATCATCAGCAACATCATCAGCAACATCATCAGCAACATCATCAGCAACATCATCAACAACATCATCATCAGCAACATCATCATCAGCAACATCATCATCAGCAACATCATCATCATCATCATCATCATCATCATCATCATCATCATCATCATCATCATCATCATCATCATCATCATCATCATCATCATCATCATCATCATCATCATCATCATCATCATCATCATCATCATCATCATCATCATCATCATCATCATCATCATCATCATCATCATCATCATCATCATCATCATCATCATCATCATCATCATCATCATCATCATTATCATCATCATGCCCGGAGGCGGTGTTGTACCGCCTCCGGGCATACCACACCGCCTCCGGGCATACAACACCGCCTCCGGGCATACTACACCGCCTCCGGGCATACCACACCGCCTCCGGGCATACAACACCGCCTCCGGGCATACTACACCGCCTCCGGGCATACCACACCGCCTCCGGGCATACAACACCGCCTCCGGGCATACTGCACCGCCTCCGGGCATACCACACCGCCTCCGGGCATACAACACCGCCTCCGGGCATACTACACCGCCTCCGGGCATACCAGACCGCCTCAGGGCATACAACACCGCCTCCGGGCATACAACATCGCCTCCGGGCATACCACACCGCCTCCGGGCATACAACACCGCCTCCGGGCATACAACACCGCCTCCGGGCATACCACACCGCCTCCGGGCATACAACACCGCCTCCGGGCATACAACACCGCCTCCGGGCATACCACACCGTCTCACGTCATCATCAGCAACATCATCAGCAACATCATCAGCAACATCACCAGCAACATCATCAGCAACATCATCAGCAACATCATCAGCAACATCATCAGCAACATCATCAGCAACATCATCATCAACATCATCATCAACATCATCATCAACATCATCATCAACATCATCATCAACATCATCAGCAACATCATCAGCAACATCATCAGCAACATCATCAGCAACATCATCAACAACATCATCATCAGCAACATCATCATCAGCAACATCATCATCAGCAACATCATCATCATCATCATCATCATCATCATCATCATCATCATCATCATCATCATCATCATCATCATCATCATCATCATCATCATCATCATCATCATCATCATCATCATCATCATCATCATCATCATCATCATCATCATCATCATCATCATCATCATCATCATCATCATCATTATCATCATCATGCCCGGAGGCGGTGTTGTACCGCCTTCGGGCATACCACGCCTGCGGGCATACAACACCGCCTCCGAGCATACTACACCGCCTCCGGGCATACCACACCGCCTCCGGGCATACAACACCGCCTCCGGGCATACTACACCGCTTCCGGGCATACCACACCGCCTCCGGGCATACAACACCGCCTCCGGGCATACTGCACCGCCTCCGGGCATACCACACCGCCTCCGGGCATACAACACCGCCTCCGGGCATACTACACCGCCTCCGGGCATACCAGACCGCCTCAGGGCATACAACACCGCCTCCGGGCATACAACACCGCCTCCGGGCATACCACACCGCCTCCGGGCATACAACACCGCCTCCGGGCATACAACACCGCCTCCGGGCATACCACACCGCCTCCGGGCATACAACACCGCCTCCGGGCATACAACACCGCCTCCGGGCATACCACACCGTCTCACGTCATCATCAGCAACATCATCAGCAACATCATCAGCAACATCACCAGCAACATCATCAGCAACATCATCAGCAACATCATCAGCAACATCATCAGCAACATCATCAGCAACATCATCATCAACATCATCATCAACATCATCATCAACATCATCATCAACATCATCATCAACATCATCAGCAACATCATCAGCAACATCATCAGCAACATCATCAGCAACATCATCAACAACATCATCATCAGCAACATCATCATCAGCAACATCATCATCAGCAACATCATCATCATCATCATCATCATCATCATCATCATCATCATCATCATCATCATCATCATCATCATCATCATCATCATCATCATCATCATCATCATCATCATCATCATCATCATCATCATCATCATCATCATCATCATCATCATCATCATCATCATCATCATCATCATCATCATCATCATCATCATCATCATCATCATCATCATTATCATCATCATGCCCGGAGGCGGTGTTGTACCGCCTCCGGGCATACCACACCGCCTCCGGGCATACAACACCGCCTCCGGGCATACTACACCGCCTCCGGGCATACCACACCGCCTCCGGGCATACAACACCGCCTCCGGGCATACTACACCGCCTCCGGGCATACTACACCGCCTCCGGGCATACAACACCGCCTCCGGGCATACAACACCGCCTCCGGGCATACCACACCGCCTCCGGGCATGCAACACCGCCTCCGGGCATACAACACCGCAAACGGGCATACCACACCGTCTCACGTCATCATCAGCAACATCATCAGCAACATCATCAGCAACATCATCAGCAACATCACCAGCAACATCATCATCAACATCATCAGCAACATCATCAGCAACATCATCATCAACATCATCATCAACATCATCATTAACATCATCATCAACATCAACATCATCATCAACATCATCATCAACATCATCATCAACATCATCATCAACATCATCATCAACATCATCATCAACATCATCATCAACATCATCATCAACATCATCATCAACATCATCAGCAACATCATCAGCAACATCATCAGAAACATCATCAGAAACATCATCAGCAACATCATCAACAACATCATCATCAGCAACATCATCATCAGCAACATCATCATCAGCAACATCATCATCATCATCATCATCATCATCATCATCATCATCATCATCATCATCATCATCATCATCATCATCATCATCATCATCATCATCATCATCATCATCATCATCATCATCATCATCATCATCATCATCATCATCATCATCATCATCATCATCATCATCATCATCATCATCATCATCATCATTATCATCATCATCATCATTATCATCATCATGCCCGGAGGCGGTGTTGTACCGCCTCCGGGCATACCACACCGCCTCCGGGCATACAACACCGCCTCCGGGCATACTACACCGCCTCCGGGCATACCACACCGCCTCCGGGCATACAACACCGCCTCCGGGCATACTACACCGCCTCCGGGCATACCACACCGCCTCCGGGCATACAACACCGCCTCCGGGCATACTGCACCGCCTCCGGGCATACCACACCGCCTCCGGGCATACAACACCGCCTCCGGGCATACTACACCGCCTCCGGGCATACCAGACCGCCTCAGGGCATACAACACCGCCTCCGGGCATACAACACCGCCTCCGGGCATACCACACCGCCTCCGGGCATACAACACCGCCTCCGGGCATACAACACCGCCTCCGGGCATACCACACCGCCTCCGGGCATACAACACCGCCTCCGGGCATACAACACCGCCTCCGGGCATACCACACCGTCTCACGTCATCATCAGCAACATCATCAGCAACATCATCAGCAACATCACCAGCAACATCATCAGCAACATCATCAGCAACATCATCAGCAACATCATCAGCAACATCATCAGCAACATCATCAGCAACATCATCATCAACATCATCATCAACATCATCATCAACATCATCATCAACATCATCAGGAACATCATCAGCAACATCATCAGCAACATCATCAGCAACATCATCAACAACATCATCAGCAACATCATCATCAGCAACATCATCATCAGCAACATCATCATCATCATCATCATCATCATCATCATCATCATCATCATCATCATCATCATCATCATCATCATCATCATCATCATCATCATCATCATCATCATCATCATCATCATCATCATCATCATCATCATCATCATCATCATCATCATCATCATCATCATCATCATCATCATCATCATCATCATCATCATCATCATCATCATCATCATCATCATCATCATCATCATCATCATCATTATCATCATCATGCCCGGAGGCGGTGTTGTACCGCCTCCGGGCATACCACACCGCCTCCGGGCATACAACACCGCCTCCGGGCATACTACACCGCCTCCGGGCATACCACACCGCCTCCGGGCATACAACACCGCCTCCGGGAATACTACACCGCCTCCGGGCATACTACACCGCCTCCGGGCATACAACACCGCCTCCGGGCATACAACACCGCCTCCGGGCATACCACACCGCCTCCGGGCATGCAACACCGCCTCCGGGCATACAACACCGCAAACGGGCATACCACACCGTCTCACGTCATCATCAGCAACATCATCAGCAACATCATCAGCAACATCATCAGCAACATCACCAGCAACATCATCAGCAACATCATCAGCAACATCATCAGCAACATCATCATCAACATCATCATCAACATCATCATTAACATCATCATCAACATCAACATCATCATCAACATCATCATCAACATCATCATCAACATCATCATCAACATCATCATCAACATCATCATCAACATCATCATCAACATCATCATCAACATCATCATCAACATCATCAGCAACATCATCAGCAACATCATCAGCAACATCATCAGCAACATCATCAACAACATCATCATCAGCAACATCATCATCAGCAACATCATCATCAGCACACATCATCATCATCATCATCATCATCATCATCATCATCATCATCATCATCATCATCATCATCATCATCATCATCATCATCATCATCATCATCATCATCATCATCATCATCATCATCATCATCATCATCATCATCATCATCATCATCATCATCATCATCATCATCATCATCATCATCATCATCATCATCATCATTATCATCATCATGCCCGGAGGCGGTGTTGTACCGCCTCCGGGCATACCACACCGCCTCCGGGCATACAACACCGCCTCCGGGCATACTACACCGCCTCCGGGCATACCACACCGCCTCCGGGCATACAACACCGCCTCCGGGCATACTACACCGCCTCCGGGCATACCACACCGCCTCCGGGCATACAACACCGCCTCCGGGCATACTGCACCGCCTCCGGGCATACCACACCGCCTCCGGGCATACAACACCGCCTCCGGGCATACTACACCGCCTCCGGGCATACCAGACCGCCTCAGGGCATACAACACCGCCTCCGGGCATACAACACCGCCTCCGGGCATACCACACCGCCTCCGGGCATACAACACCGCCTCCGGGCATACAACACCGCCTCCGGGCATACCACACCGCCTCCGGGCATACAACACCGCCTCCGGGCATACAACACCGCCTCCGGGCATACCACACCGTCTCACGTCATCATCAGCAACATCATCAGCAACATCATCAGCAACATCACCAGGAACATCATCAGCAACATCATCAGCAACATCATCAGCAACATCATCAGCAACATCATCAGCAACATCATCAGCAACATCATCATCAACATCATCATCAACATCATCATCAACATCATCATCAACATCATCAGGAACATCATCAGCAACATCATCAGCAACATCATCAGCAACATCATCAACAACATCATCATCAGCAACATCATCATCAGCAACATCATCATCAGCAACATCATCATCATCATCATCATCATCATCATCATCATCATCATCATCATCATCATCATCATCATCATCATCATCATCATCATCATCATCATCATCATCATCATCATCATCATCATCATCATCATCATCATCATCATCATCATCATCATCATCATCATCATCATCATCATCATCATCATTATCATCATCATGCCCGGAGGCGGTGTTGTACCGCCTCCGGGCATACCACACCGCCTCCGGGCATACAACACCGCCTCCGGGCATACTACACCGCCTCCGGGCATACCACACCGCCTCCGGGCATACAACACCGCCTCCGGGCATACTACACCGCCTCCGGGCATACCACACCGCCTCCGGGCATACAACACCGCCTCCGGGCATACTGCACCGCCTCCGGGCATACCACACCGCCTCCGGGCATACAACACCGCCTCCGGGCATACTACACCGCCTCCGGGCATACCAGACCGCCTCAGGGCATACAACACCGCCTCCGGGCATACAACACCGCCTCCGGGCATACCACACCGCCTCCGGGCATACAACACCGCCTCCGGGCATACAACACCGCCTCCGGGCATACCACACCGCCTCCGGGCATACAACACCGCCTCCGGGCATACAACACCGCCTCCGGGCATACCACACCGTCTCACGTCATCATCAGCAACATCATCAGCAACATCATCAGCAACATCACCAGCAACATCATCAGCAACATCATCAGCAACATCATCAGCAACATCATCAGCAACATCATCAGCAACATCATCATCAACATCATCATCAACATCATCATCAACATCATCATCAACATCATCATCAACATCATCAGCAACATCATCAGCAACATCATCAGCAACATCATCAGCAACATCATCAACAACATCATCATCAGCAACATCATCATCAGCAACATCATCATCAGCAACATCATCATCATCATCATCATCATCATCATCATCATCATCATCATCATCATCATCATCATCATCATCATCATCATCATCATCATCATCATCATCATCATCATCATCATCATCATCATCATCATCATCATCATCATCATCATCATTATCATCATCATGCCTGGAGGCGGTGTTGTACCGCCTCCGGGCATACCACACCGCCTCCGGGCATACAACACCGCCTCCGGGCATACTACACCGCTTCCGGGCATACCACACCGCCTCCGGGCATACAACACCGCCTCCGGGCATACTACACCGCCTCCGGGCATACAACACCGCCTCCGGGCATACAACACCGCCTCCGGGCATACTGCACCGCCTCCGGGCATACCACACCGCCTCCGGGCATACAACACCGCCTCCGGGCATACTACACCGCCTCCGGGCATACCAGACCGCCTCAGGGCATACAACACCGCCTCCGGGCATACAACACCGCCTCCGGGCATACCACACCGCCTCCGGGCATACAACACCGCCTCCGGGCATACAACACCGCCTCCGGGCATACCACACCGTCTCACGTCATCATCAGCAACATCATCAGCAACATCATCAGCAACATCACCAGCAACATCATCAGCAACATCATCAGCAACATCATCAGCAACATCATCAGCAACATCATCAGCAACATCATCATCAACATCATCATCAACATCATCATCAACATCATCATCAACATCATCATCAACATCATCAGCAACATCATCAGCAACATCATCAGCAACATCATCAGCAACATCATCAACAACATCATCATCAGCAACATCATCATCAGCAACATCATCATCAGCAACATCATCATCATCATCATCATCATCATCATCATCATCATCATCATCATCATCATCATCATCATCATCATCATCATCATCATCATCATCATCATCATCATCATCATCATCATCATCATCATCATCATCATCATCATCATCATCATCATCATCATCATCATCATCATCATCATCATCATCATCATCATCATCATCATCATCATCATCATCATCATCATCATCATCATCATCATCATCATCATCATCATCATCATCATCATCATCATCATCATTATCATCATCATGCCCGGAGGCGGTGTTGTACCGCCTCCGGGCATACCACACCGCCTCCGGGCATACAACACCGCCTCCGGGCATACTACACCGCCTCCGGGCATACCACACCGCCTCCGGGCATACAACACCGCCTCCGGGCATACTACACCGCCTCCGGGCATACTACACCGCCTCCGGGCATACAACACCGCCTCCGGGCATACAACACCGCCTCCGGGCATACCACACCGCCTCCGGGCATACAACACCGCCTCCGGGCATACAACACCGCAAACGGGCATACCACACCGTCTCACGTCATCATCAGCAACATCATCAGCAACATCATCAGCAACATCATCAGCAACATCACCAGCAACATCATCAGCAACATCATCAGCAACATCATCAGCAACATCA
>JAXIVJ010012702.1:0-2500 GCA_036785665.1 Chirona hameri | reverse complement strand
CGCCTCCGGGCATACCACACCGCCTCCGGGCATACAACACCGCCTCCGGGAATACTACACCGCCTCCGGGCATACTACACCGCCTCCGGGCATACAACACCGCCTCCGGGCATACAACACCGCCTCCGGGCATACCACACCGCCTCCGGGCATGCAACACCGCCTCCGGGCATACAACACCGCAAACGGGCATACCACACCGTCTCACGTCATCATCAGCAACATCATCAGCAACATCATCAGCAACATCATCAGCAACATCACCAGCAACATCATCAGCAACATCATCAGCAACATCATCAGCAACATCATCATCAACATCATCATCAACATCATCATTAACATCATCATCAACATCAACATCATCATCAACATCATCATCAACATCATCATCAACATCATCATCAACATCATCATCAACATCATCATCAACATCATCATCAACATCATCATCAACATCATCATCAACATCATCAGCAACATCATCAGCAACATCATCAGCAACATCATCAGCAACATCATCAGCAACATCATCAGCAACATCATCATCAACATCATCATCAACATCATCATCAACATCATCATCAACATCATCAGGAACATCATCAGCAACATCATCAGCAACATCATCAGCAACATCATCAACAACATCATCATCAGCAACATCATCATCAGCAACATCATCATCAGCAACATCATCATCATCATCATCATCATCATCATCATCATCATCATCATCATCATCATCATCATCATCATCATCATCATCATCATCATCATCATCATCATCATCATCATCATCATCATCATCATCATCATCATCATCATCATCATCATCATCATCATCATCATCATTATCATCATCATGCCCGGAGGCGGTGTTGTACCGCCTCCGGGCATACCACACCGCCTCCGGGCATACAACACCGCCTCCGGGCATACTACACCGCCTCCGGGCATACCACACCGCCTCCGGGCATACAACACCGCCTCCGGGCATACTACACCGCCTCCGGGCATACCACACCGCCTCCGGGCATACAACACCGCCTCCGGGCATACTGCACCGCCTCCGGGCATACCACACCGCCTCCGGGCATACAACACCGCCTCCGGGCATACTACACCGCCTCCGGGCATACCAGACCGCCTCAGGGCATACAACACCGCCTCCGGGCATACAACACCGCCTCCGGGCATACCACACCGCCTCCGGGCATACAACACCGCCTCCGGGCATACAACACCGCCTCCGGGCATACCACACCGCCTCCGGGCATACAACACCGCCTCCGGGCATACAACACCGCCTCCGGGCATACCACACCGTCTCACGTCATCATCAGCAACATCATCAGCAACATCATCAGCAACATCACCAGCAACATCATCAGCAACATCATCAGCAACATCATCAGCAACATCATCAGCAACATCATCAGCAACATCATCATCAACATCATCATCAACATCATCATCAACATCATCATCAACATCATCATCAACATCATCAGCAACATCATCAGCAACATCATCAGCAACATCATCAGCAACATCATCAACAACATCATCATCAGCAACATCATCATCAGCAACATCATCATCAGCAACATCATCATCATCATCATCATCATCATCATCATCATCATCATCATCATCATCATCATCATCATCATCATCATCATCATCATCATCATCATCATCATCATCATCATCATCATCATCATCATCATCATCATCATCATCATCATCATTATCATCATCATGCCTGGAGGCGGTGTTGTACCGCCTCCGGGCATACCACACCGCCTCCGGGCATACAACACCGCCTCCGGGCATACTACACCGCTTCCGGGCATACCACACCGCCTCCGGGCATACAACACCGCCTCCGGGCATACTACACCGCCTCCGGGCATACAACACCGCCTCCGGGCATACAACACCGCCTCCGGGCATACTGCACCGCCTCCGGGCATACCACACCGCCTCCGGGCATACAACACCGCCTCCGGGCATACTACACCGCCTCCGGGCATACCAGACCGCCTCAGGGCATACAACACCGCCTCCGGGCATACAACACCGCCTCCGGGCATACCACACCGCCTCCGGGCATACAACACCGCCTCCGGGCATACAACACCGCCTCCGGGCATACCACACCGTCTCACGTCATCATCAGCAACATCATCAGCAACATCATCAGCAACATCACCAGCAACATCATCAGCAACATCATCAGCAACATCATCAGCAACATCATCAGCAACATCATCAGCAACATCATCATCAACATCATCATCAACATCATCATCAACATCATCATCAACATCATCATCAACATCATCAGCAACATCATCAGCAACATCATCAGCAACATCATCAGCAACATCATCAACAACATCATCATCAGCAACATCATCATCAGCAACATCATCATCAGCAACATCATCATCATCATCATCATCATCATCATCATCATCATCATCATCATCAT
>JAXIVJ010012701.1:35000-39505 GCA_036785665.1 Chirona hameri | reverse complement strand
CAAAAAACATTGCTAAAATGATTCTTGATCAAAAATGGATGTATTATTCTAAGCATTGATTTATACGCTGAAACATTCAGCGCTCAGGACGCACTCCCTTTTGGCGGATTTGGAAAGGAGATCATGAACAATTGAATACAACTTAATTTGTATGTTGGTATGCATTGCGGCTTGGCAATTTTTCTGGACGACTAAAATTACTGTGTTTCTACCACGTGTGCTCCCTTACCGTTTCATATTTAAAACCTGTTTTAGCTTTACCAGAGCGCGTTTGTTCGGTCATCGCCCAAAAAGGCGTTTTACTGGTGCTTAGTAAATCAAGTAATTTTTTATCAAGAATTATTTGTGTTCATTTCGACGTTTGCATGTGTCACGTGCTGTGGCACCAATCCTATCAGAACGCACTATACCAAAGTCAAAATTGATTTGATGGGCCTATCCAATGGTGAAAACTCGATCTCAATCGGAGCAGTGGTTGCAAGGTTATTTGCTTCCGAAAAGAGTCTGTACGGCCGGGTCGGGCCGGTTCGCGCCGGGTCAAATGTAAATTTGTCTAGTAAGTTGACGAGAAACCTCACGGGCGGTTCGCGCCCGCTCAGTAATCATGCCAGTCATATAAACCTATATACCAGTAACACGCCTTTTTGGGCGATGACCGAGCGGGTGCGCTTTGGTAAAGGCAAAACAGGTTTGAAATATGAAACGGTAAAGGAGCACACGTGGTAGTAACACATAGTCCTTTCAGTCCTTTTACTCCTCCAGAAAAATTGCCAGGCCTCAATGCATGCCAACATACAAATTAAGTTGTATTAAACTGTTCATGATCTCCTTTCTCGAATCTGTCAAAAGGAATTACGTCCTGAGCGCTGCATGCTTCATCGTATAAATTAATGCTTAGATTAATACAGTCATTTTGTATCCAAAATTATTTTTGTTCATTTCGACGTTTGCGTGTACCAACTGCCACACGTTGTGGTACCACCCCTATCAGAACGCACCATACCAAAAAAAAAAATGATGTGATGGACCTATCCAATGGTGAAAATCCGATCTCAATCGGAGCAGTGGTTGCAAAGTTATTAGCTTCCGAAAAGCGTCTGTACGGCCGTGTCGGGCCGTGTCGGGCCGTGTCGGGCCGGTTCGGGCCGGGTCAAATGTAAATTTGTCTAGTAAGTTCACGAACAACCTCAAGGGCGCTTCGCGCCCGTTCGGTACTCACCAGAATCATGAGGAACAATAGATTATTATGATGTAATCATCTTTGAAAATTCTGAAATTTTGCCATTTCAACACGTCATCTCAGGTCAAATCACGTGATTTTATAATGTGATCTTTTAAAATTCGGATTTTTGTTCCATGCCAGAATGGACATCGATACATAAACCTTCGATGTTGAATAATTGGTGATGTCTTTTTCTTCTTCTAAATATAATATTTATATTGTTTTTTTATTTTGAAAAAATAATAGTCACCAGCACGTCTTTGGTAGTAACTGTGCACGCCATTGCGCTAGAGAGCTCAATTAAACGGCATTATGCTTAGGTATCTCGTGGACCTGCTTTCAATGATATACATCACCCCTGTAGTCGCTGTGACCTCAAGGTCACGTGAGCAGAGGTCACCCGGTGCAGTCCACATCAGATCGACCAAACCATAACATCCTACTTCTCACATTTCTATTGAACTAGGTGTCGGCGGTTATCTGGGCCGTACATTCACGCTGTAAAATTGTCAGCCCCGTCCGTCGAACGATAACCTCAGGCACAAAATGTCGCACTTTAATGTCAGGCACTTTAATGTCGCACAAAGGTTTAATTTTCTTCGGGCGATATATATCATATCGGGATATATCCTATAAATAATTCGAATGATATAAAACTATGTTCATCAGAATCGCCATGAACCACAAATTAATGTAATTTAATCTTGTGTGAGAACTCGGAATGGAAAAGTGTCGACGTTTTGGCATGTGACCTCAGTTCAGGCCACGTGATTTCGTTATGTTCTCAGTTAATTTCGCTCAGTGATCAAGATCACATGATGAGATAATGAAAGATTTCGCCGATAGAGGCGTCTGTGGGTCTTCAAGATATAATTTTTTCTTCTCTCAATTTCTAGACCGAGAATGTTATAAAAATAGCTAACAGTGTCTTCCAGAGAGAACAAAAGTTCAATTGTGCGAAATAAAACGAAAAATATCAACAAATTATCTATTGTATAATTAAGCCAGGTTATTTGGGAAATCAACCTCAGGGGACGTGACCTTGAGGTCATGGAGTGACCTGCGGGGTCATGCTATGCATCATTGAATGCAGCTCGACGGGACAGATATAATGCCGTTGAGTTAAGCTCTCTAGCTCAATAATTATGTGCCAAGTTATTACCAAACACCATGATTTTTCAAACACACAAAAACATATATAGGAAAAATCTATCTCCAATTTCTTACCATCGAAGGCCAATATATCGAAGTCGATTCTGGCAAGAAACAAATTTCAAATTTGAAATGGCACATCATAAAATCACGTGACCTGACCTAAGAACATGTGGGGCATTCCACAGTAAGACAACCGGTGGGTGCCGTCTTACCATTTTTTATTTTCTTGAAAAGTTGTGCATTGGGTTTCAAGGGCGGGGAATTCATTGGTGGTGACCAAAACAAATCCCCCCCCAAAATGTTTACCAAAATACGGAATTCCGTATTTTCCCAAGTTCACTGTGCAGGCCTAATTTTGAGGACCAAAACTCCGAGGCAAAGAAAACAAAATTGAAAACTTTTTCTTTGGATCAGGATTAGTCGAAGAACAATTTGGCAATCAGGGATTTGCGAATTTTTTTTACGTGACCTCGTGACCTACTTTTTAAACCGTGACCTTGACCTGTTGGCAACTGAAATTAACATTTTAGTTTGATGACGATTTGAGCTCCATTGATGTACTTTCGTATAAAAAAGTGAGGTTTTACCTGTAAACCCTACTTTTGGGGACTTCCACAGTAAGACAACCATTTTTTCTTCTTAAAATGTGCCATCCGACCATTTTGTATTTTCTTGAAAAGTTGTGCACTTGGGGTTTCAAGGGCGGGAAATTCATTGGTGATGACAAAAAAACAAACAAGATAAGGCTTTCGAAAATTTCCCAAGTTCACTGTGCATGCCTAATTTTGACGACCAATAACTCCGAGACTAAAGTAGCGATTTTGATTTTTTTATTGTTTGGATCGGGATTAGTCAAAGAACAATTTGGCAAGCTCAGATTTTCTATTCTCATTTTGTCACGTGACCTCGTGACCTACATTTTGCGCCGTGACCTTGACCTGTTGAAAACTGAAATTATGTTGTTTTTTTTTCGTCTGATGACGATTTGAGTTCCATTGATGTCCTTTCGTATAAAAAATCTAAAAAGTAAGGTTCGACCTGTAAAAACTACTTTTGAGCCTTGCAATGCACACAATACGCTGTTTGGGTACGTTACGTTGTGTTGGCCTGGCAGGTCATATGGCGACCTGATGTCGGTGTAACAGGCACCAACCGAGAGGTTTCGTCGTCAGGAGTCACTCTGGACTTTGTTTCGAAAGCGTATGTCAAGTAGATGCGAAGTTATCGACGGACTACGCCCAAACAGCGTATTATGTCAGTATTGCAAGACTCAAAAATGATTTGTACAGGTAGAACCCTACTTTTTTTCTCTTTTTTTGTATACGAAGGACATCAATGAAACTCAAATATTCATCAGACGGAAATTTTAATTTCAGTTTCCAACAGGTTACGGCGCAAAAAGTAGGTCACGAAATCACGTGAAAAAATAGAAACTCCGTGATTGCCAAATTGTTCCTCGACTAATCCTGATCCAAACAAATTTGGTTTTATCCAAATCGCTTTTTTAGTCTCGGAGTTATTGATCGTCAAAATTAAGCCTGCACAGTGAACTTGGGAAAATACGGAAGGCCGTATCTTGGGAAAATGTATTTTGGGTGATTTTTGTGGTCACCACCAATTAATTATCCGCCCTTAAAACCCCCAGCGCACAAATTTTCAAGAAAATTAAAAATGGTCGGACGGCAAATGTTTTGTTTTTGGTTGTCTTACTGTGCTTTTTTGGGTTGTCTCCCAATGCAAAAAATCGTATTTTCGAAGAAAGGTTATCCGCCACTGTACCAGGACAAAAATCACAACCTGCCGGATCGGTTGGGGGGGGGGGATAAAAACATACGTTTGCCTACCGATATTTCGTGGGGGGGGGGGGGGCAATTGCCCATTTTGCCCAACCGTAGATCCGCCACTGCTCTGCACATACTGATGTAGCATATTTTATACGTAATTTCCGGTCACAGGTAACATTGTGTAGCTTGTCTGTGTGTGTGTGTGTGTGTGTGTGTGTGTGTGTGTGTGTGTGTGTGTGTGTGTGTGTGTGTGTGTGTGTGTGTGTGTGTGTGTGTGTGTGTGTGTGTGTGTGTGTGTGTGTGTGTGTGGGTGTGGGTGTGGGTGTGGGTGTGGGTGTGGGTGT
>JAXIVJ010012701.1:0-30000 GCA_036785665.1 Chirona hameri | reverse complement strand
GTGTGTGTGTGTGTGTGTGTGTGTGTGTGTGTGTGTGTGTGTGTGTGTGTGTGTGTGTGTGTGTGTGTGTGTGTGTGTGTGTGTGTGTGTGTGTGTGTGTGTGTGTGTGTGTGTGTGTGTGCTTCAACATACATTCCATGACAGGGCCTCAAAATTCGGCCAATTACGAGACAGAACGGGAGTTGGGCATCTGTGAAAGTTAACTACACCAAACACACACTGCATCCTATACGGGGAGGGATCGACCGACAGGTGTGTGCATTGTGCAACATTATAGTCCAGAAACATACAAGGTTATCGATTAGCACACGTTAAGATACTGACAAGTACCAAATCTGCCAAATCTCTCGAACCCCTACACATCTACACCATCAGCCACCTCTGTCTGGCCGGCAGGGTGCCCTGAGGCCATCCGTCAGCCGCGTCAGACACAGCCATCTGACAGGGCGGCGGTGGCCGGCGCGAGAATACAAACACGCGTCGGCGGCGATCCGACCTCTGACACGCCGCAGGGCCGTGTCACCGCGGCCGTATGTACACAATAATCAGCACAATTTAATGTAAACTCAAATATTTCCCGTGTAGCTGTCCAAATAGATGGCGGCGCGGCCAAATAAACAACGGAGCGTCCCGCTGCAGCTGGGGAGGGCGGTGGACCGCCCGCCGGACCAGCAGGCCCGATGACCTGGTGTGAGGACTAATGACCTGAGCTGGAGGCCACCGGGGAGACCGGGAAGACACGGCACACTGCAGACTGGGAGCTGGAGGCCACCGGGGAGACCGGGGAGACTGGGGAGACACGGCACACTGCCGACTGCAGATTGGGAGCTGGAGGCCACCGGGGAGACCGGGGAGACTGTTGAGACACGGCAGACTGCAGACTGCAGATTGGGAGCTGGAGGCCACCGGGGAGACCGGTGAGACTGGGGAGACACGGCACACTGCCGACTGCAGATTGGGAGCTGGAGGCAACCGGGGGGACCGGGGAGACTGTGGAGACACGGCACACTGCAGACTGCAGACTGGGGGCTGGAGGCCGCCGAGGAGACCGGGGAGACCGGGGAGACTGGGGAGACCGGGGAGACCGGGGAGACTGGGGAGACTGGGGAGACAAGGCACACTGCAGACTGCAGACTGGGGGCTGGAGGCCGCCGAGGAGACCGGGGAGACCGGGGAGACTGGGGAGACCGGGGAGACCGGGGAGACTGGGGAGACTGGGGAGACAAGGCACACTGCAGACTGCAGACTGGGGGCTGGAGGCCGCCGAGGAGACCGGGGAGACCGGGAAGACCGGGAAGACCGGGATGACCGGGGAGACCGGGGAGACCGAGAGACTGGGGAGACAAGGCACACTGCAGACTGCACACAGCAGGGTGACGTCGGTATGCACTGCAGCTGGCGAATTGGAATGTTTCGGATTGTGAACTGTGGACTGCCAAACTGTGAATGGTTGTCTCGGTCACAGTGTCACAGTGTCACACTGTGACACTGTCACAGTGTGGCATCTCTTGACACTGACATCTGACACTAACAACACTGAGCGACACCGACACCCGCTGTCTCCTCGGTCACATCACACACCGGGGACAAGACTTCGACGGGTTGGCGGCCGTCGTTGGTGGGACGGTGGGAGCAGTCAGTCGGGTGGAGGGAACAGTCAGGTGGTGGGAACAGCCAGTCAGGTGGTGGGAACAGCCAGTCAGGTGGTGGGAATAGTCAGGTGGTGGGAACAGTCAGTCAGGTGGTGGGAACAGTCAGTCAGGTGGTGGGAACAGCCAGGCGGTGGGAACAGTCAGTCAGATGGTGGGAACAGCCAGGTGGTGGGAACAGTCAGTCAGGTGGTAGGATGTCCCACATTCAGTCAGGTGGGAACAGTCAGTCAGGTGGTGGGAACAGTCAGGCAGGTGGTGGGAACAGCCAGTCAGGTGGTGGGAACAGCCAGTCAGGTGGTGGGAACATGCAGGTGATGGTAACAGTCAGTCAGGTGGTGATAACAGTCAGTCAGGTGGTGTGAACAGTCAGTCAGGTGGTGAGAACAGCCACGCGGTGGGAACAGTCAGTCAGATGGTGGGAACAGCCAGTCAGGTGGTGGGAACAGTCAGTCAGGTGGTGAGAACAGTCAGTCAGGTGGTGGAACAGCCACGCGGTGGGAACAGTCAGTCAGATGGTGGGAACAGCCAGGTGGTGGGAACAGTCAGTCAGGTGGTAGGAACAGCCGGGTGGTGGGAACAGTCAGTCAGGTAGTGGGAACAGCCGGGTGGTGGGAACAGTCAGTCAGGTGGTAGGAACAGACATACCAAGGTGGGGGAGGGGGGGGGGCAGCAGTCAAGTGGGTGAGTCAGGTGGAGGGAACAGCCAGGTGGTGGGAACAGTCATGTCAGAGTGGTGGAACAGTCAATCAGTGGTGGGAACAGTCAGTCAGGCGGTGGGAATAGTCAGTCAGGGTGATGGGAAACAGTCAGTCAGGTGGTGGGAACAGTCAGTCAGGTGGTGGGAACAGTCAGTCAGGTGGTGGGAACAGTCAGTCAGGTGTGGGAACAGCCGGTCAGGTGGTGTGAACAGTGAGTCTGGTGGTGTGGAAGTGAGCCATGTGGTGAGAACAGTCCAGTCAGGTGGTGGGGAACAGTCAGTCAGTGTGGTGGGAACAGTCAGTCAGGTAGTGGGAACAGCCGGGTGGTGGGAACAGTCAGTCAGGTGGTAGGAACAGACATACAGGTGGGGGAGGGGGGGGGGGGCAGCCAGTCAAGTGGGTGAGTCAGGTGGAGGGAACAGCCAGGTGGTGGGGAACAGTCAGTCAGGTGGTGGGAACAGTCAATCAGGTGGTGGGAACAGTCAGTCAGGCGGTGGGAATAGTCAGTCAGGTGATGGGAACAGTCAGTCAGGTGGTGGGAACAGTCAGTCAGGTGGTGGGACCAGTCAGCCAGGTGGTGGGAACAGTCAGTCAGGTGGTGGGAACAGTCAGTCAGGTGATGTGAATAGTCAGTCAGGTGATGGGAACAATCAGTCAGGTGGTGGGAACAGTCAGTCAGGTGGTGAGAACAGCCGGTCAGGTGGTGTGAACAGTCAGTCAGGTGGTGGGAAGTGAGCCATGTGGTGGCAACAGTCAGTAGGTGGGGGGGGGGGGCAGTCAGTCAGGTGGTGGAACAGTCAGTCAGGTGGTGGGAACAGCCAGTCAGGTGGTGGGAACAGTCAGTCAGGTGGTCGGAACAGTCAGTCAGGTGGTGGGAACAGTCAGTCAGTTGGTGGGAACAGCCAGTCAGGTTTTGGGAACAGCCAGGCCGTGGGAACAGTCAGTCAGGTGATGGGAACAGTCAGTCAGGTGGTGGGAACAGTCAGTCAGGTGGTGGGAACAGTCAGTCAGGTGGTGGGAACAGCCGGTCAGGTGGTGGTAACAGTCAGTCAGTTGGTGGGAACAGCCAGTCAGGTTTTGGGAACAGCCAGGCCGTGGGAACAGTCAGTCAGGTGATGGGAACAGTCAGTCAGGTGGTGGGAACAGTCAGTCAGGTGGTGGGAACAGTCAGTCAGGTGGTGGAAATAGCCAGTCAGGTGGTGGGACCAGTCAGCCAGGTGGTGGGAACAGTCAGTCAGACCCAGGAAGCCATTGCCCCCACTGCGCCGGTACGGGGACAATGTGACAGTAAAATATGAAAACATACAGAGCTTAAGCGTTGACGACGATCTAGACAGCCAAATCTGACAGCATGACAACTTGCAAGCAGACGAGGGCTTTTTGCGACTGCAATGAATGTTATCAGCGGTGTATCTGGACAGCCGTATGCAGCCAATAGTGATCATTAGACAATGCCCGGGCACAACGACAGGATGATAAATTACCGCCGCCACTATCGCGGCCTGTTTGTCGGTTTTATTGGTGATTAAGAAGAGGGGCGGAGCGTGGCTCTGTTGCTGGTCGCTGATTGGTCGAGGCACTGATGGGCTAATTATTTCGGACAATGTCGGACGCCAATGGTGCTGTCGATTTTCCCACCGCTGGGAAAAATGTCCCGGCACGCCGGCCGAACGCCGCTCAGGCTTTGATCGCGGCGATTTGCGGCGGTGAGCTGTCACGTGGCGCATCCGTCAACTAGTCTGGACATCACTGCCCGACCGAGCCGGCTCTGGCTCCGGCTCAGACTCTGGTTACCACCCAGAACCAGGCAACCAACATGGCGTTTCTTTTAGCCTGTGTCAGCTCAGAATCGGGAGACGTCAGGCGTTCGAGAGATGAGCATTGCCGTCTTACATCCTAACATCTTACATAAGCCAAACAGGGAGCTGAAGATCTGAAACCACGAGTGCGAACTGGTAACTCGTATATCGCAGAGCGAAACTGTTAACGTGACCGCCGCACCAATCGCACTGTTTTATTCATCATTCATCGTCGGGGACGAACAAAAGAAGCCAGAATGTGCTTAAGTTAGGCCTGAACCATAGGCGTATCCAGGATTTCGCCAAGGTAGTACCCCGGCCAGTTGTATGGGCCCCCGGAGCGTCAGGGCCCCTTTCCAAGACTGAGGGTCATTTCACCACCATCCCAGCGAGAAAAAAATGCTGTTTAGCTGGAGTAGAGTAAATAATGAAAATGCGTTGTTGAGCTCGGGGTAAATAATGCAAATAAAAAGTTAATCTTAGATCCAACGTGTTTTTAAGTCGTGATTTGAAGGAAGGGAAAGACATCCTGAAAGGGTTCTTATATGGTTTAAGAGACCTCTGTGGGCATGTTGGGCCTACCGAGGCCTCGGAAGATCGGTCTTCAATGGCCTAGCAGGGATTCCCAACAGACCGGCAAGGGGGGGGGGGGGCAAAAAGGTAAAAAAAAAAAGGTAAAAAGGGGCTAAGGCCGACCGAGGACGCCACAGTTTGAACGATGGTCCCTCACGCTGACCGAGCGTCCTTTCAAGCCGGTTCAGGGCCCCTCAGGCCGACTGAGGGCCTTTCAGACCGACCGAGAGCACCCTCAGGCCGACTGAGGTCCACTCAGGGCTACCGAAGGCTCTTTCAGGTCGATCGAAGGCTCCTTGAGCCGATCGAAGGGCACTCTGACCGACCAAGGGCCCCTCAGACCGATCGAACGCTTTCTCAGGTTCATCAAATGCCCCTCAGGCCGGCCGAGGCCCCCTCAGCCGGTCAAGGGCCCCTCAAGCCGACCGAGGGCTCCCTCAGGACGACCGAGGGCCATTTGGACTGTCCAAGGTTCATCCCAGGCCGGCCAAGGTCTATCTCATGCCGACTGTGGGACCTTCAGGCAGACCGAGTGCATCCTCATGCCGACTGAGGGCCCTCTCAAGCCGGCCGAGGGTCATCTCAGGTCGATCAAGCGCCTCCTTAGGCCATCCGAAGGCCATCCTATGACGACCATGGCCCCACAGGCCGATTGAGGAGTGAAGGCCCCTCAGGGCTCAGGCGGTCCGAGGGCAACCTCTTGCAAACCAAGGGCACCCGCAAGCTGGCCGAGGGCCATCTCAGGCTGACTGAGGGCCTCCTAAGGCCGACTGAAGGTCCCCTCAGACTAACTTAGGCCGACTGAGGGCCCCTAAGGCCGACTGAGGGCTACCTCAGACCCACTGAGTGCCCATCAGGCTGACTGGACCCCTCGGGTCGACTGAAGGCCCCTTGGACCGACTCAGGACCCCTCAGGTCGACTCAGGGCCCTTCAGGCCGAAGGCCCCTCCCTCAGGCCCACTGAGGGTCCACTGAAGCCACTGGCGGATCCCGGGTGGGGGGGGGGGGGAGGCATCAGGGGAAAATGTCTCCCCCCACAAGAATCTGGGGGGGCATTCAATACAAGTATGACTCCCCCCCCCCGCCCACGCGTTCCCAATGTATCGTAAAATCGTAAAAAATGTCTTTGCAACAGTCAAAATCCAGCTGTCCACAGTCAAAAACCGAAAAATTTCGCACCGCTTTGCGGCATGACACAAGTTTCGCAGTTGCTTTACAAATGTTGAAAATGGGAAAATGAATTTCATTAAGTGTCTGGCAGAGGCTCTCCTTGGCGGTAATTGCTGGCACCAGGGCCCACTCCCTTCATAAAATATTAACTTTCAAGCGGGTTACATGTTTAGCTAGTCTGTCGAGTTCCGAAAAAGGCGACGCGAACGCAAAGACGCGGACATCGGCACCCGGAAGCTGCTCCAGCGGTGCCCAACTTGCTGGACCGAAGAGCTAATAGTGGGGACCAGGCCAGGACCATCTCCACAAGCCATCTCCCACCAGGCTTCTCCAGATCCACAAGGGACCATTTATGCGCGGAAAAGTCGTGCTGCTTGTTGCTGCTTTCCAACCATTTGCACTGTTACCAGTTGTTTGTTACAGTTCGGTACATATGTATACAGGTATAATTATCATATGTACTATTGAGCGCTGACTGCCACCGGCCATTGTTATTTACTATCCGAGGCTTATGTATATGAAACACTACCTTCATTTCAATATTTTTCATCATACCGAGATGTGCAACCAGGAAAAGGGGTTGCCTGAGGCTTGGCTCCAATCAGGCCTGGTTCCAATATGAAAATTTCGTTTTCCACGACCTAAAATTAACATTTTCACGCCGCTTCGTGGCGTCACATTGGTGGACATCGTCATAACGAAGCCATCGTCATCGTCTTCGGTTCGTCGTAACGCTGAATTTAATTAACAATATTTTTACCTTCTTATTCTCCACAAGCCCCTATATTTATGGGTTTTATCAGGCAAACCCTAAAAATGTCACGCTGCTAGGCGGCGCTAAATAACAAGTATCTACTATGAAATCCACATTAAGAATGCTGCAAAGGCTTAAATACAAGCAGCAAAAAAATGAGGGTACATTTTTCGTCCTTTCAGCCGACCCCCCACTCAAAAAATTATCGGCGACGCCCCTGCGAGTCGGCATGAGATAAACGGTATTATTACTTATATGTGTATATGCTACGTAATATCACGTTTTCCCCCCGAAAAAGTGCATTTCTGAAGCTCGAATACGAAAATAAGGCGACCGGCCCAAATCCGCGGAGGGAAAAATGGGGGTACCTTTTTGCCCCCCCCCCCCCCCACACACACACGGAGATAGGATGGATCTGCCAGTGCCTGAAGCTGCCTGAGGGTCTCTCGGGCCGGCAAGGCCCATCAAGACGAATAAGGGCCCCTTAAGGCCGACTGAGGGCCCCTTCAGGCTGACTGAGGGCCCCTTCAGGCCGACTGAGGGCCCCTTCAGGCCGACTGAGGGCCCCTTCAAGGCGACTGAGCCCCCCCCCCCCCCCCCGGGGGCCGACCGATCTTCCCTCAGATCGACCGAGGGTACGTCTGGCCAGACAAGGGCCCCTAAGACCGCTTAAGGACCCTTATACAAAAATAAAATGGGCCACTCAGCTCAAGGGGTACCAGCGAATGTCCAGGGTACCACTTGGCAACGTCCTTGGCCTGAGCACGACCAAGTGGAGCGAGCATGTGACCACGCTCAGCTAGAGCACGCCGCATCGGCCAGATTACCATCGCTAATTACTGTTTGGAACTTGGCAAGATTTATGACAACCTTGGCTTGTTTTTATGGCTGTAACTAAATCAGTGATGATTTAATCATCTGAGCTTAAGTCGTACCGTGCAGGCACACCAAGCCTGGCATAGTTGCGCTCACAATATTTTTCTGGTGTTTAGATTACGGAGTCGTGGCGTAGCCGTTGACACAACAGGCACCTCGGCTCGGCCGCGAACGTCACAGCTGAACGCAAAGACCCCTATAAATCCGAGTTATGAGCTGTTCGGAGAGAAAACTCAGCCAAGCTTGTTGTCATGACTTGCCTGAAGTTAACATCCTGGTTCATGGGTAACATTATCGATTTCGTAACACCATATATATTATATATGTGGGGAGCAGGTTTCCTTTTTAGCATGTGTCATTGAATATGATAGCATATCTGACATTTATTCCCTTTTAAGACAGGGTCTTGACCTTCCGAATTAAATGCTTGTCATCGTTAGATAAATTATTTAACATATGGAATTATACAAGAAACATGATGCTTTGTTTGTTATTCATGCAACATGTATCCAACATGCATCATTCTTTACGATAAAACATTACGGTGAGATTTATTGCCTAGGCTTTGGAGTTTTTATTTCTGTTCATATTACCTTTCATGTTTTGCAGTATGCCAGCAGTACGCTGGCATACTGCAAAACATGAAAGGTAATATGAACAGAAATAAAAACTCCAAAGCCTAGGCAATAAATCTCACCGTAATGTTTTATCGTAAAGAATGATGCAATATTTGCTAACAACGAGTTGGTCAATATATGAACAAGAGACTCATAAGAATAAATACTTTTCCTTAATGGTCATCCAGCATGTAAAACATCATCATATAAATGTTGTGGGCAACATAAATCCCACTGAACATCTAAGGGCTAAAGCCTGGGGAGATGAGACCACAAACAGAGATGAGAGCTGTTTGCCTCAGTGTTGCCAGTTATCTCTGCTCTTCCACGTCCAATCGGGATAGGTCTCGAATCCTGTCGTGCTTATGCCTTCCTTTTGTCCTCTCTTTGACACACTCAAATCCCTCTGAAATTCCTACACCCCGTGCATCCCCTATACCCCCTGCATCCCTCCTACGTTCCCCCTGCATCCCTCCTACGTCCCCCTGCATCCCTCCTACGTTCCCCTGCATCCCTCAGACGTTCCCCTGCATCCCTCCTACACCCCCTGCATCCATCCGACGTTCCCCTGCATCCCTCCTACATCCCCCTGCATCCCTCCTACATCTCCCTGCATCCCTCCCACACCCTCGGTGTCCCTCCTACAACACCCTCTGTGTCCCTCCTACGTCCCCCTGCATCCCTCCTACATCCCCTGCATCTCTCCTACACCCCCTGCATCCCTCCGACGTTCCCCTGCATCCCTCCTATATCCCCCTGCATCCCTCCTACACCCTCTGTGTCCCTCTTACTTCCCCCTACGTCCCCCTGCATCCCTCCTACGTTCCCCTGCATCCCTCCTACACCCTGTGTCCCTCCTACGTCCCCCTGCATCCCTCCTACGTTCCCTGCATCCCTCCTACATCTCCATGCATCCCTCCTACACCCTCTGTGTCCCTCCTACGTCCCCCTGCATCCATTCTACGTCCCCTTGCATCCCTCCTACGTTCTCCTGCATCCCTCCTACACCCTCTATGTCCCTCCTGCGTCCCCCTGCATCCCTCCTACGTTCCTCTGCATCCCTCCTACGTTCCCCTGCATCCCTCCTACATCCTCTGTGTCCCTCCTGCGTCCCCCTGATCCCTCCTACGTCCCCCTGCATCCCTCCTACGTTCCCCTGCATCCCTCCTACGTCCCCCTACATCCCTCCTACGTCCCTCTGCATCCCTACTACGTTCATCTGCATCCCTCCTACACCCTCTTTGTCCCTACTACACCCCCTGCATCCCTCATACGTCCCCCTGCATCCATCCTACGTCCCCCTGCATCCCTCCTACATCTCCCTGCATCCCTCCTACTTCCCCATGCATCCCCCAACGCCCCCTGCATCCCTCCTACATCTCCCTGCAACTATCCTACATCTCCCTGCGTCCCTCCTACGTCCCACAACATCCCTTCTATGTCCCCCTGCACCCCTCCCCGGTCTCCTCGGCACTCCTACGTCCCCCTGCATCCCTCCTCTGAACTCCCGCCCTCCTTCGTCCCCCTGCATCCCTCCTCTGAATTCCCGCCCTCCTTCGTCCCCCTGCATCCCTCCTCTGAACTCCCACCCTCCTTCGTCATTCGATCGTCGGCCACGTCCCCCTGTGTCCCTCCTCTGAACTCCCGCCCTCCTTCGTCCCCCTGCATCCCTCCTCTGAACTCCCGCCCTCCTTCGTCATTCGATCGTCGGCCACGTCTCCCTGCATCCCTCCTCTGAACTCCCGCCCTCCTACGTCCCCTGCATCCCTCCTCTGAACTCCCGCCCTTCTTCGTCATTCGATCGTCGGCCACGTCCCCCTGCATCCCTCCTCTGAACTCCCGCCCTCCTACGTCCCCTGCATCCCTCCTCTGAACTCCCGCCCTTCTTCGTCATTCGATCGTCGGCCACGTCCCCCTGCATCCCTCCTCTGAACTCCCGCCCTCCTACGTCCCCCTGCATCCCTCCTCTGAACTCCCGCCCTTCTACGTCCCCCTGCATCCCTCCTCTGAACTCCCGCCCTCCTACGTCCCCTGCATCCCTCCTCTGAACTCCCGCCCTCCTTCGTCATTCGATCGTCGGCCACGTCCCCCTGTGTCCCTCCTCTGAACTCCCGCCCTCCTTCGTCATTCGATCGTCGGCCACGTCCCCCTGTGTCCCTCCTCTGAACTCCCGCCCTTCTTCGTCATTCGATCGTCGGCCACGTCCCCCTGCGTCCCTCCTCTGAACTCCCGCCCTTCTTCGTCATTCGATCGTCGGCCACGTCCCCCTGTGTCCCTCCTCTGAAACACCCGCCCTTCTTCGTCATTCGATCGTCGGCCACGTCCCCCTGCGTCCCTCCTCTGAACTCCCGCCCTTCTTCGTCATTCGATCGTCGGCCAAAGTGGGCCGGATAGTATTGATAGCGTGGCGCGCTTTTTTGGCCCGTTTTTTGGGCGGCGCGCCGGAGCGCCGGTCCAGGTGCGCTGTCCGCACCGGCTGACGAGCGGCGCATCAGAAAGTCACCGGCTGACCGACGGCCGGCGGACCGCAGAGGCGGCGCCCTGTCTGGTCCGGTCCCCGGTCCGGCAACCAGACACACCGCCGCCGCAGACAGCAAAAACCCGCCCCCGGCGACCCTCAGTCATGTCCGGCGGTGGCAATCGGTTACCGCTTCATTATTGCTTCGGTGTACCAAGAAGGGCCAATATTGTTTCGGTAATCGGTCGGATATACTTTGAATTTCCCGGAATTTTTCGGTATAGAAAACAAACCCACATTCCGTAATTTCATGGGTAATCGGCCCATTCCCCGAACCTATCAGAATGCGTAAAAAGCACAGTTCAGTGGTAATCCATTAAATTTCAATTGATTTCCACATAATAATTAATCTCCCCATGAACAGCAAAAAAATATACGGACGCATCTCACGCATTGCTTGAAAACGAAACCATCGTCATCTGGCTCAGATTTCAAAATGACTAGTGAGCATGTTTAAATATTTGATTTCATAAACACTACGGTTAGAGCCGCTTAGGACGGTTGCTGAGAAATGGGTACTCGAACATTCTGCGCAAGCAGATTCGTAACAAATACTTCTTTGAAGGCAGCTTCTGCCATGACTGAGGACCGCCTGACAGCCGCTGCCATGACTGAGGATCGCCTGACAGATGCTGCCATGACTGAGGATAGCCTGACATATGCTGCCATGACTGAGGGCCCCTGTCAGCCGCTGCCATGACTGATGACTGTCTGACAGCTGCTGCCATGACTGATGACTGTCTGACAGATGCTGTCATGACTGAGGACCGCCTGCCTCGCGGCGTGACAGGTCAGGCGCAACACTCCCCGACACACAAACAATGGCCGGCTGCCGACACCTTTGATCTGGCTGTGGAGAAACACGGCTGGCGTCTCGGCGACCGGACGCCCCCCCCCCCCCCCCCCCCCCCACCCCTACCCGGTAAACACAGAGCGTGAACCAGGTCACATACACTGGAGGGCCAGACTTGTAACCGACTCAATTGTTTTAGTCGACTCAAGTCTGACTCAACAACCGAAGAACTGACTCGACTCCTGACTCAAGTGCTGTTTTTAACAATTTAATCGAATCGACTCTGGACTCAAGTGCTGTTTAAAAAAAAATGGACTCGACTAAAAACAAAATTGAGTCGACTCAATTTGACTCATCACCACAAGTTGAATTATTACTTTTTTACTTAGATGAGTAATCAATACATCAAATATACGATGGCAAATTTGGGTAAAGTGTCACTCACTTCTCATTTCTGGAAACAATGGGAATTAACATTAACATTTGGAATTACGAATTACGTATCAGTCAGCAGGTCAGGGAAATCACATTCACAAGTCATGGTTGTACAGTCCAGTGCACAACCGACAACCAGAGACATATTCAGAGTGTCAGCTTACCATGGGCAACGAATACTACAAATAATATAGGTAGACTACATTTGACCTATGGGTACTGGCCACCGAGCATTTTTGGATGTTCACACCTGCATTAGGTTATGTCAATCCATTCAATTGAAATTCATTTCCACACCATAAGTAATCTGCCCATGAACAGCTTAAATATACGGACGCATTGCTTGAAAACGAAGCCATCGTCATTTGGCTCAGATTCCAAAATGACTAGTGAGCATGTTTAAATATTTGATTTAATAAACACTACGGTTAGGGCTGCTTAGGACGGTTGCTGAGAAATTGGTACTGGAACATTCTGCGCAAGCAGATTCGTAACATATATGTCTTTGAAGGCAGCCGCTGCCATGACTGAGGGCCCCTGTCAGATGCTGCCATGGCTGATGACCGCCTGACATATGTTGTCATGACTGATGACCGCCTGACAGCTGCTGCCATGACTGAGGACCGCCTGACATATGTTGTCATGACTGAGGACCACCTGACAGATGCTGCCATGACTGAGGACCCCTTTCAGCTGATGGTTTGCTGGTCGGAGTTGGGTGTGTACTGTGTGGACGAGAACTTGAACTTATTCACGATTAGTTGGTGCTGCATGCTCATTGCTTAGTTGTGGAGCAGGTTGTTTGCTTTGACTTGTTCAGGATGTGTAAATGTGTAATCAACAATAATCAGGATGTAACTTTTGACAACTTTAAGACATTGGAAGGGGCTTAAACCTTGTAAATGGTATTTGTGTAGCATATCACTAATTTGTGTGCACTGGGCCCCATAACCCGTTTACCTAATTCCAATTCAAGGCCGTATAAGAACTCCAATTCAAGGCCGGATAAGAACTCCAATTTAAGGCCGGGTAAGAACTCCAATTCAAGGCCGGATAAGAACTCCAATTCAAGGCCGGATAAGAACTCCAATTTAAAGCCGGATAAGAACTCCAATTAAGGTGGCATGCAATAGCTGCAAAAAAAGTCTCTAAATAGGTACACTTTCAGCCATGGGCCTTCATTATAGTAGTCAGCTGATCAGTAAGCTGATAAATGCATATCGCTACAAGATATTTGTGACCAGAAGCGCTCGTTCGTACTTCCGTGGTATATGGGAAAAATCTGAATATGAGCGGCCCAACCCGGCCCAACCCGGTCCGTGGCGACGCTTTTGAGAAGCTCATATCTCTGCAACCACACGTCAGATTGACAAGCGGGCTTTTTTGCTGAGCAGCCCCATCCAACTTACCCAGTTTGAGACCAGTGCCGACTCACGTGGGTGACTACCACTGCTCGTGGCGCGTGCCACGTGAGGGGTGTTGAAGTGTTTTCTCGCAAAAACTCCGCAACGGCTGGGCAGATTGTGTGCAAATTTGGTGTGTAGTTAGGGACTTCTCAGCCACCACTTTCCCACAAGTCAGGGGTGGGGTGCCCCTGTACGTGCCACGTGCACATCCCTATTCTTTATCCCAGGAAAAGCTGAACCGATTGTGTTCAAATTTGGTGTGTGGTTAGGGACCTCTCATCCGCCACTTTCCCACAAGTCAGGGGTGGGGTGTCTCTGCACGTGCGAACGTGCACACCCCTATTCTTTATCCCGGAAAAGCTGAGCCGGTTGTGTGCAAATTTAGTGTGTGGTTAGGGACCTCTCATCCGCCACTTTCCCACAAGTCAGCGTGGGGTGGAGTGCCTCTGCACGTGCGCACGTGCACACTAGATCCCTTCATGGAGTCGGAATCCTGTATGGGAATGGGAACGGGACGGGAATGGGTGGGAATGGGGCAAACTTTTGGGAAATTAACTGATTAGAACGGGTATGGAACAGACCATATCATTTTTAGCACCACAAAAGGTTAAATATGCTGAAACGGGTGGGAATGGGAGCCCCATCAATTATTAATTCGGATTGGATCGGGTTTGGGTATGGTAAATGGGCTGGAACGGGATGGGGGCTGAACATGTGTTCCATGAAGGTCCTTCCCACAAGTCAGGGGTGGTGTGCCTCTGCACGTGCGCACATGTGCCCCCTTTTCGTATCTCAGAAACTACTTGCCCGATCGAGTTGAAATTCACCATATATTTCTTTCGCGCTCGCTCGTTCATCGCCAACTGCGGCGCCTTGCTGGTTTTCAGTACGGTAATCATAATATGGCTAAAATTCCTTTTAATAATTGTATGTAGTATCAGTGTGTTCTGAGTGTATTATGTACGCCAATCATTTTCATAAAAGTTGCCATGTACATTCACTTGTAACAGACTCAATTGTTTTAGTCGGCTTAAGTCTAACTCAACAGCCGAAGAACTGACTCGACTCTTGATTCAAGTGCTGTTTTTGTATTGATCGACCCGACTCATGACTCATTCAAAAATGTCCGACTCATGAGTCGATTCATGACTCAACTCTGAGTCAATTACAAGTCTGCTGGAAGCAGACAGGGTCACGTGCATCGGGGGCAGGCAGGGGCACATACACTGGAGTTAGCCACGGCCACGCCGGGTCACATACACTGGTATGTACACTGGAGTTAGCCACGGCCACACCGGGTCACATACACTGGAGTTAGCCACGGTCACACCGGGTCACATACACTGGAGTTAGCCACGGTCACACCTGGTCACATACACTGGAGTTAGCCACGGTCACACCGGGTCACATACACTGGAGTTAGCCGTCACACCGGGTCACATACACTGGAGTTAGCTGTCACACCGGGTCACATACACTGGAGTTAGCCACGGCCACACCGGGTCACATACACTGGAGTTAGCCGTCACACCGGGTCACATACACTGGAGTTAGCCGTCACACCGGGTCACATACACTGGAGTTAGCCACGGCCACACCGGGTCACATACATTGGAGTTAGCCGTCACACCGGGTCACATACACTGGAGTTAGCCGTCACACCGGGTCACATACGCTGGAGTTAGCCACGGCCACACCGGGTCACATACACTGGAGTTAGCCGTCACACCGGGTCACATACACTGGAGTTAGCCGTCACACCGGGTCACATACACTGGAGTTAGCCACGGCCACACCGGGTCACATACACTGGTATGCCCATACACTGGAGGTAACCGGGGTCACAAACACCAAAGGCAGCCATGGCCATTAGCCACGGCTTTATCAGGTCGCATAGACTGGAGTAAGCCGGGGTCACATAGATTGGGGGCAACCGGGATTACGCCCTCGGTTCAGCATGTGAAATGTCAACTGAAAATGCTCTTAGATTGTATGTGCAATTAGTGTAAAATTAGAAGATAATGTCATACCATCTCCCCTAGTAGTGACAGTCGACATTGATTTGACATAAGGCTTTGTTTTTAGCGGTCATGATTTGATCCTTCTTTGATTTGCGTGCCGCTGGATCTAAGACACGGCTCAATAATACGGTAATTCAGAGAAATCTTGGAAACATTCTTACCTAAGTAAAAAAGGATGTATTTGCGTTACAAGACAAAAAAAAACACGCGTGATATGCAATGAGCAGTGCAGGTTTGGGTGCAGGTTGACGCTAGTGAACTAGCTGATCCACACACTGCACGCTTCATCAGGCGTCAGGTCTTTCGTGGGCTGCAGGTGGTGTTGGTAATGGCAGGGTTCTGGGATTTTAGGGCGCCGCAGCTGCTGCGCCTATATGGCAAATGAATGTCAGTTTAATTTACCGACACTGAACTAAGAAAGGCCGACACTGACCTATGGAATATGATGCGTAGGCTGCTGATTATGTATATGAGGCATTGCACACTGGTAAAATAGGACTGCGGTGATTTGCATATGAGTTGCACTCATTTTCCATTTGACATATATGTCCAGAGTGTGAGTTTATTTTAAATGCGGCCATTTCTTGAGATGTAGGCCATTACGATTTCATGTCCGTTATGTTTGAGTGCATCTTTAAGCGCTCTTCTAAACAAGACTAACCTTTAATCGAAGTGCCAGTGCCGATATCTTCACTATCGTAAAACATAACGACGAATAGTTTAAAAATTGCCGTTGTATGGTGTTGCAAACGCGTTACTAACCATTGGTGATACGGTGCCTGGGTGGGTGTTGAAGGAAATAGTTCACCTTCAACATGGGGCTTTGAACTGAAATAGCAGTTTTGTAGGCCGTGTTGAGAAATCCCCTATCTGCAAGTTGTCTTGGCTGAAAAGACTCTCAAGCCGAAGATATTTGACTTTTTGGCGAAGGAATGCGGCGCATATATGATATACCGTACCGTCTGAAAGAGACAGCTCTGCATGGAGCATGCGCAGACCAATAACGCACACCATAAAATTAATGATTTACGACCTTCTGTCCTGAACTGGCGCGATTTAGGACTATTTTTGAAAAGAGAAAACAAAATTGTATTAACAAATATAATAAAATCGTGTTCTGAGAAATTTTCCCAAGGTGAACTATTTCCCTTAAAGGGATTATACGAGTTTTCGTCCTGAAAGGAAATGCACTCTTTTGAACTTGTATGAGCTTTAAACATGTTCAAAACATATACCATGGACCTCAATGCTCATTTAGTCCATTATTTCAGCAATTATCAGCGTTAAGACTTTGGCGTTTTTCGAGACTTGTATCAGATAACGAGTACTTGATCGGCATTACTGTCCATCACTTTCTTATCTTAACATCTGCATCAAATTCGATGTTGCAGTAATCTGCGCGGCTGAGACAAAATAAGGGTTACGAACTCAGAAGCGCTGCCGCAAGAGGGTTTATTTACTGTTAACTATAGCACGTTCACCATAAAAAGGTCACGTGACCGTGAAGAGAAAAATCAAAGATGGAGGCCAATCAATTCCGCCCCAGGACACTTCTTTCGAACGGCCACCCCCCTATCAATATAAATGAATTTAATTTAGCTTACCTTTACATGAAGGTAAGCCTGCAATTGTGAAATTGTGTGAAATTGCTATGTAAACATATCGCCTTGATGTAAACCACCTTGGCGTGATAATTCTTGCGCTCTTTACCATCTGGATGACGATTGTAGGAGTTACTAAATTAAAGACGCTCTAAGCCGGGCAAGTAATGTCATGCGCTTTTTCGTTTTTCATCAATTTTAGAGCTTTGAATTATCTGCAAGTCCTACACTGGATCACAAAAAGTTGTGGTTTGTGTGGGTTTTTTCCTTGCGGCGTTTAGCGTTGAGAATTTGGTGGTGGCGTATTATCATTTTGGCATGAAAATTCATGAAAAAATTTATATTTTTATGGGAAAAACTAGGTAACTGCTGCTGTCGTTGAAAAAAGAAGAAGTTTATTTTATCATATATTGCTTATTATAACCGGAAATATGCTATAAGTGAGGTGTTTTCATTAACTTAAAAGAGATGACTGGTTCTACCTCAGCCAGTACTGCAGAAAGTACGCGGTGGCATCACCGCGCACTATGAAATGTCCTTACGTGCAGAAGAGGCAATTTCCATGAAAATGTAACTACCGTGTGACTTCTACCACCTTTATAAGTAAGTTTTACTATGTAATTCAATTTATCTGGGAAAAACCCGTATAATCCCTTTAAACGGATTATACGGGGTTTTCTCAGAATAATTGAGTTACATAGTAAAACGTATTTATAAAGGTGGTAGAAGTCCCACGGTAGCCACATTTTTCTGGAAATGACCTCTTCTGCACGTAAGGACATTCCAAAGTGCGCGGTGATGCCACCGCGTATTTTCTGCAGGACCGGCTGAAGCAGAGCCAGTCATCTCTTTTATGCGAATAAAAACACCTCACGTATGGCATATTTCCGGTAAAATAAGCAATATTTGAAAGAAAATAAACTTGTTTTGTTCCAACGACAGCAGCAGTTACCTAGTTTTCCCATAAAAATCTATATTTTTCATGAATTTTCATGCCAAAAAAATGAATATGCCACCACCAAATTCTCAACGCTAAAGGCCAGAGAAAAGAAAACCACAAAAACACAAAACCTCAACGAACAGTGTGTAGTAATACAAAGTCCCGTCAGTTTTGAATTGCATAATCATTTTGTGATCCAGCGTAGGACTTGCAGATAATTCAAAACTCTCAAATTTATCTTAAGATAAAAGTGGTGGACAGTAGTGCCGATCAAGTACTCGTTATCTAATACTAGTCTCGAAAAACGCCCAAGTTTTAACGCTGATAATTTCTGAAATAATGGACTAAATGAGCATTGAGGTCCCTGTTATATGTCTTAAACGTGTTTAAAGCTCATACAACTGCAAAAGAGTGCATTTACTTTCAGGACGGAAACCCGTATAATCCCTTTAAATGGTAGACATTTGCGCTTCAGCTGTCTCCTTTTGACAAACTGCAAAATCAATCTGGGTATTTTCCAATATGTTCACTGCTGTTCGATTCCTCCATTCGGACTCGATTGCGATGCCCGATACACCGTTGCTATCTATGGTGTCCTAATCCTGTGCACTTTTGCTTTGTTACTTTTGCACACGTTTGACAGTAAAACAGCATAAATCCATCGTAGCGCGGCTACACGACGGTCTTTTCCATCTTATTATCTCTGGATGTGCTCGTGTTTTCAAAAATGTTCTCTGGTACTGTGTGCTACTGCTTCTCAGAATATTACAGAATATTACCAAGACAGACTGAACTCCAGGTTGTGTAAGCTGTTCTTGAAGTTACTGTTCTTGGAGCTACGAGATAACATATCTGACGGCCCTGTCACCTCCGCGACCACTCCATACCAGATGACATATCTGACAGCCTCTGTCACCTCCGCGACCACTCCATACCAGATGACATATCTGACGGCCCTGTCACCTCCGCGACCACTCCATACCAGGTGACATATCTGACGGCCTCTGTCACCTCCGCGACCACTCCATACGAGATGACATATCTGACGGCCGTGTCACCTCCGCGACCACTCCATACGAGATGACATATTTGACGGCCCTGTCACCTCCGCGACCACTCCATACCAGATGACATATATGACGGCCCCCGTCACTTCCGCGACCACTCCATACCAGATGACATATCTGACGGCCCTGTCACCTCCGCGACCACTCCATACCAGATGACATATATGACGGCCCCCGTCACTTCCGCGACCACTCCATACCAAATGACATATCTGACGGCCTCTCTGTCACCTCCGCGACCACTCCATACCAGATGACATATCTGACGGCCCTGTCACCTCCGCGACCACTCCATACCAGATGACATATATGACGGCCCCCGTCACTTCCGCGACCACTCCATACCAGATGACATATCGGACGGCCCCTGTCACCTCCGCGACCACTCCATACCAGATGACATATATGACGGCCTCTCCGTCACCTCCGCAGCCACTCCATACGAGATGACATATCTGACGGCCCTGTCACCTCCGCGACCACTCCATACCAGATGACATATATGACGGCCCTGTCACCTCCACGACCACTCCAAACCAGATGACATATATGACGGCCTCTTCGTCACCTCCGCGACCACTACATGTGACGTGTGGCTGATGAGTGACCATTTAATAACGATAGGGGTATGTTAGCAAAATAACTAATTGAGACTGGTAATATTATTTGTTGTTATATTTTTCTTTGGACCAACACTGCACGGCACATACTTGTATTCCATTTTATTTTGGATTTGGGAAGTTCCATTTGCAAACTTTCACAGTTCTGTTTAGATTCATTGTAAACTGTTGGCAGCCCACACTGAACCAGATCACATTGGTCACTTTCGTATTTGTAAGGTACCAGGAGGTCATGTAACGACTAACGTCATAACTATATGTAAAGCAAAAAGAATATCACATATTTAAAAGCAAATTAAGCTATCACCTTATCCCATCCGAGGCTCACGAGGCGACATGATGAAATGCACTCGTTAGAAGGTGGAATATATCAACTCTTCTGTAAACACTATGCACTCATTAATATAACCTCCAACCAACACAGTGCTGCCGGCTGGAGCTGACCTATAGTCTGCAAAGTTACATCTGTATATTTTCCTCCTCGTCGATTTCAAGATTCCTCGGGGGTGTTGACGGACAATGAGCCATGTAGATCAGATGGGACCCGATGCGACTGTTGTTCCAGTCAGCTGTCGCACTCCAATGATCGTCCGACTTTGACAGATTCCTATTAACAACACCACATCACACAGCACTACCTCAGCGTCTCGCACATGACGTTAACGAATGCCAGGGTGCATGCACGTCACTGTCTAGCCCATTGTTCAAACAAACACTGGCGTGCATGTCGCATCGTAATTAACTTCCCTCAGTCCCAACACAATGTCATCTCATCCGCAGCCAGCCTGCGTTATTTTATTAGCTGCAATCCAACACCTAATTCCACCACCGACCCGTATCATTGTGCCCACCAGACCCGCATATGCGACACCTCTCGAACACTCGAACTCTCTCTCTCTCTCTCTCTCTATATCCCCTCCCCTCCCTCCAGCGACCTTTGATCCCGCTGCTGTCACGTTCCGCTCTCTGGAGCCTGCCAGCCTCCGATCCCCCTCCATCTCCCCTCCGCGCTCTCACTCTCGGACGACCCCGCGACCCCCCGGGCGGGCGCGCTCCGCTCTGTGCCGACCCCTGATAGGGAACAAAAGGGACGCCCCCGTCCCCCTCCCGCGCTCCACCAGCACGTGCTTACAGGGCACAACCAACAATAATTAACAAAATCATTATTTATCGGATTAGCGGTCACGAAGAATGAGCGCTTGTTGTGGAAGCTGGAATTTTTATTGAGGAGATTTCGATAAATGAAGTTGATTGAATGTGATACACTGGCAGGCAATGGCGGCATCTGATGGCGCGGCTGTGTGACCGGGACCCGAGGATTAACGCCAGCACACAAAAGACGACTAAGTGAGCTGTCGGCTTGATTTGTGACATTGCTGTGCACACGGGTCGTACTTTCGCAGAACACTGGGGGCGACGCGATGGCAGAAAGCGTTTTACACCCTCAGACACACACACATCAATGGCTAATTTGACTCGGTCTAACCCTCCATCATTTGTCCTCTTTGGTATGCGGTGTCAGCGCTATATGTGAATAGTGAGGCACAGACAGCTGCTAACTTTACCGGTGGACTCGGCTACGTCGCAATCGTTATTTGCGTATCCTAGTTGCAGTTTGGTTAATGTTAACTGTTATGGCATGTTATCATTAGTGTTTGCCGCTGAATTATGGTACTACATGGAACAGAATGCCTTTGGGTTGTGCCGCTATCAGCAGACTGGGGAATGTTTCACAACCTCACGAGCAAAATAATGAGTCAACATTTTTTTTATTTGGGACACGTTCAAACATATTACTGGAGCTAACAAATTTCCTGGTGTTATATGTCAGGCAAAGCTATGTTTACACGTTATACCATTTCATTTATTTAACCGTCCTGCATCTGACGGCAATTTGGTTAAGATTTCCGTAAACTAAAATTGCGCTAAATATTTATGTTCTTTTCTGACCTGTGCATGAGACAGCAGAAAATCTCGAGACACATAAAATGTCCAGTATCTGAACGCATCAACAGTCTCCAGTGTCCCATACACTGGACACAGCAGAGTCCAGCCGGCCGACACGGCAGAGTCCAGCCGGCCGACACAGCAGAGTCCAGCCGGCCGACCACAGCAGGACACAGCAGGACACAGCAGAGTCCAGCGGGCCGACACAGCAGGCCGACGCAGCAGGCCGACACAGCAGGCCGACACAGCAGAATCCAGCGGGCCGACACAGCAGGCCGACACAGCAGGCCGACACAGCAGAGTCCAGCCGGCCGACCACAGCAGGACACAGCAGGACACAGCATAGTCCAGCGGGCCGACACAGCAGGCCGACGCAGCAGGCCGACACAGCAGGCCGACACAGCAGAATCCAGCGGGCCGACACAGCAGGCCGACACAGCAGGACAAAGCAGAGTCCAGCTGGCCGACACAGCAGGCCGACACATCAGGCCGACGCAGCAGGCCGACACAGCAGGCCGACACAGCAGAGTCCAGCCGGCCGACACAGCAGGCCGACACAGCAGAGTCCAGCCGGCCGACACAGCAGACCGACACAGCAGGACACAGCAGAGTACAGCCGGTCGACACAGTAGGCCGACACAGCAGGACACAGCAGAGTCCTGCTGCAGGCCGACACAGCAGGCCGACACAGCAGGCCGACACAGCAGGCCGACACAGCAGGCCGACATAGCAGGCCGACACAGCAGAGTCCAGCCGGCCGACACAGCAGGCCGACACAGCAAAGTCCAGCCGGCCGACCACAGCAGGGCGGCAGCGGTCACTGCGCTTCGAGGCCGTACCTTCCGCCTACCTTCCGCCTACCATCCGCTGACCGTCCGCTGACCGTCCGCGCACCGTTCGTCGCCGATTGACGCGTCCCGGCGGCTGTCGACGAGCGCGGCGCAAAAAGCGGCCGGTCTTGTTCGGGCGCACCTGTGCGCGGCGCGCGCCGCCGGCTGACAGCGACGATCGTGGCGCGATGGATTTATGGCGGCAGCCGCGGAACGCGGCGCGCCAGACAGCACGGAGCCGCCGAGTGGGGCTGAGCTGACCAGGACTGACCGGCCGGGGCTGACCGCCGAGAGCTGGCCGGGCTGGCCGGGGCTGGCCGGGGCTGGCCGGGGCAGATTGGGCTGAGACCAGGGCTGAGAACATGAAGGGATGGAGCAGACCAGGACCGAAGACAACAGGACCGATTTGGGTCAGACAAGAGCCAAGACGGGCCGAACGGGATGGTGACAAGAGCTGAGCTTTTGTGTGTACATCAGTTTTACCTCCCTTCATTAATTATTTCATTAATATGAATATAGCTGTAGAGTGTCTGAAGCCAGGAACCACAAATAAGGAAGAGCTGAAATAGTCACCCTGCCTCCACAACCACCGATGCATGACACAAATGGCACGCTAGGAGAGACGTCGAACACTACCAATGGAATGTGGTATTCCGCCGGAACTGTGTCATTAATTCTAACCATATGAAAAACACCCATCTTTTCTGGCGTTGTACCACACCAATGGCTGTGTCTTGTTATGAGATTGGTTCGCGACAGAAGGTCATGTTTCCGCACCTCAAATCAAGGTTAATTCAGCTTGACGTATTTCTCCAACGAACACAGAGACATCTAATGAGCTGTATTCTTCTGCGGAATTTGCACACCAAACGAAATATCATAAACCGCGGGACACCATTGATATATTTTGAACCCCGTGATTGAGACATAAAACGCGGGCGACGTTCCTTTATAAAAGGGGCGGGAGTGGCCAACTCAGCATGGATCCCCACCCCCATACCTGCGCCGACCACATCCCACGCAGCACAATCGGCCGCGAGATCACCGCAATTTCGCAATGCCCGCGCCTTGCCACATATATCATTTCACACCGAATCATTGGCATTCCATTAGCTCTCCAATGGAGATGTGGCGGCACTTTCACCCGCTTGGTCGGCGTGTTTCCGTGAGCGGTATTGTGCCCCGCCCGTCGGTGGGCCGCAGTGTGGTCACACAGCGAACCCGCGCTGCGCCTCGCCGCACCGCGCAGCGCCATGTCTCTATCAGTCCTGCGGCCACCCAGTGCGCGTGCCGAATGCGAGCCGAAATATTTCGGTTCACGTGCGTCGCGCGAGATAAAGAGACGGCGGCGGCGGCTGCGGCGGCGGCGCGGTGGAGGCAGTGTCGCCGCACTAATTCCCTGTAGCCGAGCGCCACTAGCCACGCCATTAATCACATCAACACCTTTAGAAAGCGGCCACAATCCGACGACATCCATTACCGGCTGGGCTTTGTGTACCGCCGGTCTTGTCGGCACGTTTTTTTGCGGCGACCCTCGAGGCGAGGGGCAAGGTGTTCGAATGCGGGCGGGCAGGGCTAGTAGGCGGCTATGCTGGCAGGCAGGTATACGGGCAGGCGAACCGCAGGCGGGTAAGTATAAGGACACGCAAGTGCTTAAGCTCTAACTCTGCTTTTCTGGATTGTCATATAATCTAAATCGTGAATTGGCAGGATTATCATAAATTGGCTGGATTTGTATTTGAATAATGTGACGCGAGTACATTTCAGAATCCAGCTTACAAAAAGAAAGTAGGCTCTGTTTCGGTAAAATAACTAGTTGTTTTTGTGCAAAAAGAATAATCCATGTTGAAATTGATCATACCTTTTGCATATGAACAAGCATGCATTTCGAACATGATGGGTAGCCCAGCGCGGATGACGCAGCTGTGCTGGCTTCTCTGTTCCGACAGCGGCCGCAGCGGAAGAAGCATCTCACTGGCCTGTTTGCAGACTCGCCTCAAGTGTTTGTCGTCTTTTTGAACAGCTGTCGCCAAGTGCGACCATCATTGTCACCGTCGCCGAGGAAAATATTGACCGGCGCCACCGACCCGGCCCGCGGCTTTATTTTCGGATATTGATCAGCGCGATTGCGTGTCTGAAGAGGACTCCACTGTGATAAGACTGTTATATCAGCAGGCGGCGGCGCGGTTGTGTCGGACGCCGGTGGCTCGTGTGCGTCCGGTGTTGGTCGCAGGAATGCGGCAGTGGCAGCTGAGCGCGCCCCCGGCAGCGCCGCGTCGCGCCGGCCTGGTCAGAGCAGGCACTGAAGTGGGCCGCAGTGGCATGGCACGCTGAGAGAGAGGGGAGAGAGGTCACAATAGCGCGGGAATAGGTCCCGAACTGGCGGGTCAGCGCCGAACGTATGGGACAGATAAAGAGCGATGAGGTTGAAGGTGGTGAATTTTAAGTGTCCTATCAACGACAGCTTTGATTAGATGCGCGCTTAAAGGGAATTTTCACCTTTATGAAAGTTGTCAAATATACACTGGGTGTAGTCGAAAATATGAAGTAAGTGCTGCTGAAAACGATGGTGATATTTTTTATCTCGAAAAGTCACTTAACTTTATACAAAATAAGTTTTTAAATTTGGGATGATGACGTCATTATTGAGCTATAGAGAGATATAGAGAAAACTTTACGCTGCCAAATATATGGTACAATCATTTCAGACAATTCTGGCGATATAAATACAAACATTGTGGAATGTGTCTTCTTCCGCACAGAACACAATGACGAGTGCGAGGCATTGCTATAGCTCAATATGTATTAAACAACCAATCAATCCATAACTGAGACTTCAAACAACGCGAAAAACTTCAACTTGGACCGCAACCTATCGCGTTGGCCGTTATTTACATCGTACTCGGTAATTCAGCCAAGGTTCGAGAAATACAGGTCGTCTGACTTCCAAGACCAACAATCTTGAAGTGGCTGTCAGCCAATCAGCGGCGGCATTACCATAGACCCCATTTGGAAAATGCGAAATTAAATTGCTTGAAAACGGATAAGTTTTTGTGAGAAATGACCTTAATAATTTAGAAATTTCAATAACGGCCAAAAATAATGTCTATCTCAGTTTAAAACCAATACAAAGGTGAAACATTCCCTTTAACCCTATTCCCTGCGGGCGGCCAGAATTACGTTAACCTGCGAGGGGGGCAGATTCTGCCCCCCCCCCCCAGAGATCTCGAGAACAGCTCGGTCGATTTTGATGGGGAAAACGCTATTCGATTCGTCATGACAAGATCTCTCTTTTTAGACCCCGACATTTTTGTTTTGTTTAAAAATGGGGGCAGGGAGCAGACTGGTTATTGATTCGACTCTGATTGAATCGATTGGAATCGTTCAATCAAAATCCCTTGAATCAAAGAAGAATCGATTCACCACCGGATTTTGTGATTCATGAATCATGATTGAATCAAAACCCGCATAGAAACAAGGCTGATTGAATCAAAAAGACTGTGCAATGCTATTTTAATGGTGATTCAAACGTGATTTGATCAAAAAATGTGTTGATTCTTTGAATCGGAAATAATGATTTCTCAAAATGGATATCCATGAATCAAACGGTGACTGAATCATTCATATTCCAAAATGAATCGTGATTTAATCCTTCCAAAAAGGTGAATCAATAACCAGTTTGCCAGGGGGCAACAAATCCGAAATTTTTTGGGTGTTTTTTGAAAGGTCATTGCGGCCATGTGACTCGACCGATTTGCATGCTCCAAACGTGTTTGAGCTTCAAATGTACTGGTATTTAATATATCGAAAGACAAAAAAAAAGAAAAAAAAATCATAAGCGTATTCAGGGAATGTAAAATGGGGGGATTTTCTGGAGAGAAAAAAAATATGTGCTGTTCGTGATTGTTTGGGACGACATGAACGTCACATGTGGGCATTATATGCTGTGATTTGTTAAATTTGATATATTGCGCATAGGCGGATCCAGGAAAAACAAGGGGGCACCATGCGCGTAACACTTCTATCCTCTTACTAATTTGAAGTTGGACCTAATTTGAGGGTGGGTATCGCCTCCCATTTCTTTATCCTGAGTGCGCCTATGCTTCAAAAATATGTACAATCCCAGTATCTATGATGCATATTGCATTGAAATTGTTTCCGACGCATTTATTGCACTGCAAACCACGAAGGAAGTATGCGACGCAAAACCGCATTCGTAACACCCTCCCCAAAACAGGAGCTTGGAACCGCCTCTGCTGGACCAATTTTCTCAAAATTTTAACACAACACGCGCCATTCAATTTTGGGAAATGTCACAAAGTTTCAGGACGATATGCCCAACAGTTTAGAAGCGGCAAGTGAAAAACCACCGGAAAGGGCAGAATCTGCCCCGCAGGGAATAGGGTTAAGTGCAAGGTGATAATTTTCGGAGTTGACGAAGTTAAGTATCTGCCTGAGTCTCTTGTCTCGTTTGGGGGACTACCACGGGTGAACGCGTTTAGTCAGGACGGCTTCAGGAATTCAAAATCGGTTGCTTATTTGCCGTTCGCTGATTCCATTCAGATTTAGCATGAAGTAGTTGTGTCAGCAAGAGGATGCATTTCGCACCACTTCCCCGTTCATTTGTGCCCAATAACGGGACGACGTGTTATGAAAAGAAAAAGGATTTGTAACGTTTGACGGAGCGTTTATTTGGCGCGTTCCGTTGTTTATTTACGCCCCATGCCGTGTGTTCCATGTCGTCTGTGGCGCATCTCTCAATAACGCGGCAACGAGATTTGTAAACACATCACCAGCGTGTTTGTTATCGTTTTAAGTGATCGTCTGCGCTCGAGGTTGAACAGACTCCGGCTGAGGTTCTGGCACCAGGTAGGCAGGCAGACGAAAACGTATGCAAACCTCAGCTTGTGAAATCCGTATGTGTTCATCCATGATTACCGCAAACCAGCAGAACGCTCTAGATGTAGATGAGTCGCCGCGGTTAATGAATACATTAATCTCAATAAGCGTTGCTGGAGTGAGCTCTTCTGTCAGAACCGGTTACCGCTGCTATCCATACCTAGGTGATGGATTATCTTGATTAAGCTGTCCGTCACAGCCAGTTAGGGAAGCACCTGGATCAAGACGAATATTAGTGCGATAATTGTTAGGAAGAGCCAATTTCCAGGAATGTGTAACACTTAATTGCCAGCGTTGATGGTAATGAATTGCTATGAGTATTTTACTGCGTTACTGTGCAAGTTCAGACGAAGCCACTGATCACGACGCCGTATAACATCCCCTATTTAACGCGCGATGTAACGCGCGATGCTTTTGTTTCAATTTGTTGAACTTTGAGAAATAACTTAGATAATTTTTAAATAATACCAAGTGTATGGGCGACCAAAGTGAAGAGCAATTTTCGTACGCTTAAAGTTGAGTGATGAAATTATGTTTAAGCTCAATTTGACCAAAGTTAGCAAACAATTAAGTGATGTGAACATTTTTGCAATGTTATATTAAAATGCTACACACGGACTGCATGCACCTGGAATGAGGGGACGTCAAAAAATAGATTGTTTCTACAAAATCCCAAGGGTATGAGCGACCAAAGTGAAGAGCAATTTTCGAACACGAATTGAAAAATGATGCTTGAGCTAATCAAAATCCACAGTAACGTTAGACGAGGCATATTTTAGAGTTACTGAGGAATAATATTCAAATATAAATTAATAATGAGCATGAAAAGCATTTAAGCACCAAAAAATGTGTCAAGTACTTCCCGATACCGTTGTTTTCAGCGTGGAACGCTTTAGCGTTTTCGAAATTAAATATCGTCGGTAAGATATTTAAATGTTTAATGTGAATGGATTTACATATAGGGTTGTCTCCTCTCCCAGTTTCAAGTGCTAACTCCATTTTTGTGGGAAAATGTCATTATTTCTTTGTAATGAATACAACTCCAGAAGATTCTATGTAGACAACTTCCCAATAAAAACAGCAATAAGCAACTTTCAATAAGCTTTGTTTCTATTGTTCAAAGACATAATATAAGATATTATAAGGTCAAAAATAGGTACATTTCTATGTACAGTGCCTGTTAAGCTGAGTCAATACGGGTGAATACAAAAATATATCGATATATGTCAATACGAAAATATACATATCGATATAGGTGCAATACGGATATATCGGTATATAGGTTATAGCGCGTCAATACAGAAATATAAATATAACGTATTGATCTACTTACAGCTAACAAATAAAGAGTTTTCCTAATGCAGTGCACAAACATCAACGGACAAATTTAGGAGAGATGTGGGGGAAGAAAAAGGACTATGGCTTCTCCGAAGAAAAATAGTTAATGTCATGCATGAACTGATTATCATTGTTCACCCATAAGCCATTAGCAACACAATCAGACAATGGTATGATCGGTGACTCGTATTTGGCAGCAATATTTGACTGACAACAGAAAATGATGTAATGTATGCACTACATATATCTGCTGAGAGGCATCACCCGTATCTATCAAGCCAGCCCATTGATCATATCTGTTTGAAAAACGGTTCGTCGAAAATGCGGTGCTTTGCGTCAGCCGTGCTGACGAAAATGCTGCTGACAAACTGATTGTAAGTTACCGCGGGTCATTGGATTCGAAATCACTAGCCCGCCGTGTTTGGCTAGCGTCGAATGCGATGGTGACAGGGAGAGAGATTACGAGTGATGCAATCAAATCACTGGCTAATCCTCAGCTTAGCTGGCCATTAGAACAACAGAGCGTGACTAACGGGATTGAAGTCCGTGTCCGGTAAGCAGGGTAATTTAGTGGAACGTTGGCTCGAAAGGGACACTCGTGAAGGAGCCATCGTGACACGAAGAAAAAGGCTCGTTAGCTTGTGGCATTTGCTTTTGATATTGAGACAGATAAAATATAATGTTTAAAATGGAGCATGCTGAAGTCGTCGTTCCTTTCGTCCAATTAGATACGGTCGGTTCAGAAAACAAACAGCCGCAGTTCATATGGAGAGTACTGCAACATGATAGGATCATGTACAACGTATTTAGCAGGCTGTGTTCATCATTTACCGTATCATTGCTTAAACTTAAAAATTATGTGATGCTCTAGTGAAAATGCCCAGAAACTGCACACATATTTCAGCAGCGCAATGTTTATTATTGAATACGTTCCTGAAATCATATTAAACTTCAACATAAACAAGGTGTTTCGTGTCGAAAACCCAACTCTTTGTGTGTATGACAGAATGCCTACAAATGAAGTTACTGTACGATGCATCTTTGCACTACCTTTAACCAGCTTTGTTATATGAAATAAACAAAATAAACTCGTTGATGGGAGGATTTCCCAAATGCAGCACATATAAATATGGCGTAATTTGTTTTAAAATCAGTGGTTTTCGTTCCGTTTAGGCTATGGTGATGTGAGATACTGACAAGTATTAATCGCATTTCACATCATAATTCATGTTCACTCCTTCCACGTCCCGATGACACCAGACACGTACTCTCGTCATCATCTGCCGTCACCACAGACGCCTGTTCGGTCACACCGAACAAGGCAGCCTCTGTCCTATGTTGAGCACCAGAGCATCCCTCAGTGCAGTCCCTCTCATCAATTAACATCGCTGCCAGGCCGCCTGCGATGCCTCCCCGCCCCCGACCCCGTCACCACCCCGGTTAGCG
>JAXIVJ010012700.1:0-39505 GCA_036785665.1 Chirona hameri | reverse complement strand
ATATATATATATATATATATATATATATATATATATATATATATATTTATATATATATATATATATATATATATATATATATATATATATATATATATATATATATATATATATATATATATATATATATATATATATATATATATATATATATATATATATATATATTATATATATATATATATATATATATATATATATATATATATATATATATATATATATATATATATATATATATATATATATATATATATATATATATATATATATATATATATATATATATATATATATATATATATATATATATATATATATATATATATATATATATATATATATATATATATATATATATATATATATATATATATATATATATATATATATATATATATATATATATATATATATATATATATATATATATATATATATATATATATATATATATATATATATATATATATATATATATATATATATATATATATAATATATTATATAGTATATATATATATATATATATATATATATATATATATATATATATATATATATTTATATATATATATATATATATATATATATATATATATATAATATATATATATATATATATGAGCAATAATGGACAAACAATAAAATAAATATATATTATGTAGACGCGTTTCGATATTACATCTTCATCAGTACATAAAAGATGAAGATGTAATATTCTTCTTTTTCTTTTATGTACTGATGAAGATGTAATATCGAAACGCGTCTACATAATATATATTTATTTTATTGTTGTCCATTATTGCTCATATTTGTCGAGATGAACTATCAATATATATATATATATATATATATATATATATATATATATATATATATATATATATATATATATATATATATATATATATATATATATATATATATATATAATATATATATATATATATATATATATGTTTGTATATGTATATGTATATATGTATAGGCAGTCAGAATAGCTGCAGCAAAGAAATAAGCAAAACCATGGCTACGGTCGGGCCGCTCATACGTAGATTTGCCCCCTAGTTGACGAAAGACCTCTCTCTCTCTCTCTCTCTCTCTCTCTCTCTCTCTCTCTCTCTCTCTCTGCTCGGTAATCAAACTGTTTATGCCGGATCCTGACCTAGGAAATCCATCCATTCAAAAGCTTCGGACTAAGTTTATAAAATAAAATATGCAAGCCATTTCGTTCAAGTTCTTCCCAAATGCGTTCAAAGTTTGCAAACTGAGGTAGTTTTCGGAAAAATTACGGGCACCCCGGGTCGGCCAGCATGCAGAACAGTGAGATGCGCTGAGGTTAGGAAGAAGATAGAAAAAACACGCCAGCAACGTTGCCTTGTATCGCACCACCGACCTCCTAAATATATATATATATATATATATCAAACCCCTGACCCCGACCCCCATGACCACCGGCACCGAGCCAGTGTTTCCCGAAAGTAAAAAGCCAGTCCAGTGGCAGCAGGGTGGCAGCAGCAGTTTCACGGCATATTAAGAATAATTAGAATTGTAGTCTATTGTAATCATGGATCGACGCAAAATTTGCCTACGATAGTGCGACCCTACCATTCAAAAGCCCACTAACCTGCCAAATTTAGCGGTTTTGACTGCAAGGTGCGCGGAGTTATTAAGCAATCGGATGATATCCGAACGGACAGAGGTACAGGTGGCTGACACTTCTTATAATTAGCATGAAATAGTAATGTAACACGAATAACTAGGATATGTATCCCAAACAGCGATGAGCGAATCGCCTGGCAGTGCCTATCGAGTATAGTCGTTTGAACAATTTACCATGAAGATTTCCGAAGAAGTTATTGTTTTTCATCTATCACCTGTTATAGTTATACACAAAATACAATACAATTAAAAATTGCGCTCCTAAGCAAAAATGATAAGGTAAAGCTAATTTTCAAAATTGCGTTCCTAATTAAAAATTAGATAGTAAAAACTAATTTTCCTTCACATTGTCGCGAACCGTACTGATGGTTCATTCGGCACTTCGTCCTCCCCCCCCCACACACACACACACACTCTAAAATCCGTGGCGACGCCCCTGCCTTTACACCTAGGGATACATAATTGTCGCTACAAGCGGGCAACTTGCCCCCTCCCCAGTCACCCAAATGGTGATACCCTGTAATCAAACAGATCCGGGGTGATTTTAGATTAAAAAAGGTGGAGTAGGTTGATGAAGTCCACAGGTTTGCATCGACACCAAATTTGAAGTTTTTTGTGTGTAAAATATAGTTCTCTCATTCCTACCAATTTTTATGTACAGGTCTCCAAGAAATTAGTGTTTTTGGGGGGTCTCGGCGGGCGGGAGGGCACCTAGGACCGCCACTGTTCCGCGCATGCGCAATACTAACCCAGCCGACAGTTACGCACTGACTTACCCCACCTCGCAGCCGAGAGAACCGGAGGAGCTTACAAAACGAACGCAAACAACAATAATTTCCGCCTCCCAGATATAAATAGCGTGTTTACAGCAGAACTATCAGCAATTTTATTAGCATTAATATACATTAGAACGGAAAAACTTAAAGAAGTAGTAATATGCACAGATTCGTCCGCCTCGCTCTTAGCCATTTCCTCGATTCGCGATTGTAGAAACCCGATAGTCTTCAAAATTCGACAACTAATTAAGTATTTGCATAGCAAGCACAGCACAGTTAAATTCCTCTGGATCCCGGGACACGCCGGTGTCCCGGGAAACGAGGAAGCCGACAGACTCGCAAAATTAAGTTTACAATCACCTCCAGAAAACCATCTTCCAAGCCCTTTATCAGACGTTCTAAATTACATAAATCTACAATTTAGCATATGGCGCCAGCGCGAGTGGGACGCTGTCCCGCATTTTCACCTTCATCCGATCAAGCCAAAAGTCAAACATTTCATATCTAGTCACCAGAATTGCAGAGAGAAGGAAGTAGTATTAGCGCGCCTCCGCCTCGGTCATACAAAAATTACGCATTGTTATATTCTCGACAATCTTCCGCCCCCAAATTGCCAACACTGTCCAGGTTATCCACGTTATACAATTAAACATTTACTTATTGCTTGCCCTGTGCACAATGTCAAACGTCAGAAAATAATTAATTACACGCAACAAAATCGAATCACATTAATTACATTTTCAAACGCTGTTAGGTGATAATTATCCTGAATTGATTGGCCTCCTCTTTGATTTTCTCTACCAAACACGATTAGTTAATCAAATATAACAGGGGTGTTTGGCCTAGCGCAATTTTGGCTCTCCGCGCAGGTTTTATCCCCTTTGCGTTAGACGCTCTTTTTTTATTATTCAGGACTTTTCTCCCAGCAAAATACATCCCACAACCAGGTCTCGCCGGGGCGCCGGAGCCAGGGAGACTGGCAACAGTCTCCCGTTGTTGCAATGACGGCACCCCGGCTCAGTCAACACTGACACCATCTCACAAGTATATGTTCAAGTGTATGTGTGTTCGTGAGTGTATGTAATACAATATGTATGTACGTGTGTCTCGTGTTTTACTTATTTTTGACTTTGAACGAAATACTCAACGTAAGGATAGACATTATATTTACTTTGAACAATTCACTTAACATAAAATAGATACCCTACTCCCTAGCTTGCTCCGGGTTCACATAAACCGGTTAACGTAAATCTTTTCCTGGCAAATTGCCAGAAGTAGTCCCCCCACGGAAAATGGCTATAGGCCGGTCCGGGAAAAAATTGTCAGCCTTGTCCGGTTAATCGATCAGGTTCAGCGAGGCTTTCAAACCAAATCAGTTACTATTGCATTATTTCTCGACCTTAACCATCGCCAGGGTAGGGCAAAATCACTACGTGTGCGAGTAGGGGGGGGGGGGGTACGACCCCCCCCCCCCCCCCCTCCTCCCCCCCCCCCCCCTCTTAGCGTTTCGCCCTTAATTGAACTAGAGCTTAGATTCAAATACGAGCGTGTTGCTTGTGACGAGGGAAAGCCGCTGATACCCAATTTTAAGGTCTTGGATCATTAGGTGACCTCTGAGGTCATGCCAATGACCCAAAAGTCATCAAAATTGTAAATGCGTATAAATTGAATTGTATCGAGCTAGAATCGTGAATGAGCATATCATAATGCTTAATGGGTGCCAAATTTGAAATCAGCGTCACAAAATTTCCTAAAAACTGCCAAATTCCAAAAATGGTCATGTCAGGTCATCTGAAGTCAGTGACCTCGGTTGACCTATGGAGGCGCCTGACCCCAGCGGAACATATAATTATGTCAAATGGATCTCAAATTTTAAATCAGCGTCACTAAATGTCTTAGAAACCGCCAGAAGCCCAAAAAAGTAATCCGAGGTCATCGGAGGTCAATAACCTCAGTTGACCTCTGAAAAGGTCAATAGAGGTCACAATATTAGTGGAAACCACAACTGTCACCTGCAAACACCTGTGCATATGCTTCTTAACAACAAACACTCGGAAACTGCACGAGTTACAAGCATCGATACTGCGGGACGCCAGTTGCGCCTGACATGACCTTGAGAAACAGGTCATAGGTCACGGGTCATGTGAGTTAGAAATTCAAAATTGTCTGGGTATGTGTAAAGTTGTTCAAAAGTAGGGTACTGAAAGTTCCATCGCAATTAGTTGGAAACAACGCGAGTTATTCCAGAAAACAAAACGAAGAGGGGGTGGCATCCACCCCCCCCCCCCCCCTACGCGAGCGAGGGTTAAAGCAGCATTTGATAAAGTAAATAAAACAGCTCTTTTAATTAAACTCCATAACATAGGGATTCGAGGCAGACTAGCCAGTTTTACACAGGAATGTATAAAAGACAGAGCCTTTAAAGTACGCTGCGGCAATACATATTCTGCAACGTACAGTCAAGACCACGGTCTTCCCCAAGGCAGCGTTCTCTCACCAACGCTCTTTTTAATAATGATTTATGACATGTTCAATAACATTAATAACATATCCTTACAATTCAAATACTCACTAAACGTAGACGATATTGCAATTTGGTTAACTCATCCGAGTGTAGATCGTGCACATACTTTCATACAATTAGCCGTAACATATATACAAGAATGGTGCGAAAAATGGAGCTTGCTGATTTCACCTTCCAAATCAGCAGCACTAGTTTTCTCTAATCAACATAAATGCATATTCCCTAGACTTCCTCTCCTTACAAACGGAGAAACAATTAAATATGTTAAAGAACATAAATACCTCGGTGTCACCCTTAATCACAATCTAAAATTTAATCAACATTTTGAAGATGTCAAACAACGCTGCGTAAGACGGTGAAATAAAATCAAATGTACTGCAGGACAAGATTGGGGCGCATACAGGCGCACCCTTCTACGCCTCTATACTACCCTGATTCGTCCAATCTTGGACTACGACGGTTTCTTATTTGACGATATAGCTTCTCCAAAAATTGGAACATTACAAATCATCCAGGATGAAACCTTGCGTATAGCAACAGGTGCTTTACGCACAACGAATGCACATAATTTACATATAGAAACAAACATACCCCTGCTTTTCCGTCGTCGTAAATATCAATTGCTTCGTTTTTGTGCCAGGGCATCCATTCGACACAAACGACCCAAACATTAATGAATACTCATACCAAACATTAATCAATACTCATACCAAACATTAATCAATACACTTGCCAAACATTAATCAATACTCATACCAAACATTAATCAATACTCATACCAAACATCAATCAATACTCATACCAAACATCAATCAATACTCATACCAAACATTAATCAATACTCATACCAAACATTAATCAATATTCATAACAAACATTAATAAATACTCATACCAAACATTAATAAATACTCCTATCAAACATTAATGAATACTCGTACCAAACATTAATCAATACTCATACCAAGCATTAATCAATACTTATACCAAACATTAATAAATACTCATACTAAACATTAATCAATACTCATACCAAACATTAATCAATACTCATACCAAACATTAATCAGTACTCCTACCAAACATTAAGCAATACTCCTACCAAACATTAATCAATACTCATACCAAACATTATTGAATACTCCTACCAAACATTAATCAATACTCCTACAAAAATTAATAAATACTCCTACAAACAGTAATAAATACTCATACCAAACATTAATCAATAATCATACCAAACATTAATCAATACTCATACCAAGCATTAATCAATACTTATACCAAACATTAATAGATACTCATACCAAACATTAATAAATACTCATACCAAACATTAATCAATACTCATACCAAACATTAATCAATACTCCTACCAAACATTAAGCAATACTCCTACCAAACATTAATCAATACTCATACCAAACATTAATCAATACTCATACCAAACATGAATCAATACTCATACCAAACATGAATCAATACTCATACCAAACATTAATAAATACTCATACCAAACATTAATAAATACTCCTACCAAACATTAATCAATACTCATACCAAAAATTACTAAATACTCCTACCAAACATTAATCAATACCCATACCAAACATTAATCAATACTCATACCAAACATTAATCAATACTCATACCAAACATTAATCAACACTCATACCAAACATTAATCAATACTCATACGAAACATTAATCAATACTCATACCAAACATTAATCAATACTCATACCAAACATTAATAAATACTCTTACCAAACATTAATCAATACTCCTACCAAACATTAATAAATACTCATAACAAACATTAATCAATACTCCTACCAAACATTAATCAACACTCCTACCAAACATTATTAAATAATCATACAAAACATTAATCAATACTCCTATCAAACATTAATCAATACTCATACCAAACATTAATCAATACTCATACCAAACATTAATAAATACTCATACCAAACATTAATAAATACTCATATCAAACTTTAATCAATACCCATGTCAAACATTAATAAATACTCATACCAAACATTAATAAAGGTTCATACCAAACATTAATCAATACTCATACCAAACATTAATAAATACTCATACCAAACATTAATAAATACTCATACCAAACATTAATCAATACTCCTACCAAACATTAATCAATACTCATACCAAACATTAATCAATACTCATACCAAACATTAATGAATACTTCTACCAAATATTAATCAATACTCATACCAAGCATTAATCAATACTCATGCCAAACATTAATAAATACTCCTACTTAACATTAATCAATACTCCTACCAAACATTAATCAATACTCCTACCAAACATTAATCAATACTTAAACGAAACATTAAATAATACTCATACCAAACATTAATCAATACTCATACCAAACATTAATCAATACTCATAACAAATATTAATCAATACTCATAACAAACATTAATAAATACTCATCAAACATTAATCAATACTCTACCAAACATTAATCAATACTCTACCAAACATTAATATTCTCATACCAAACATTAATCAATACTCATACCAAATATTAATCAATACTCATAACAAACATTAACCCTGCAGTCACTGAGGTATATTCTGTAACACGACTCACTGGGGAAGGGGGGGCTTTTTAGCCCCCCCCCCCCTGGTATCTTCAGAACCAATGATCGCAGCGAGACGCACAAGACGGCATTCGAAAGCACTCAATGAGATAAACCTAACGAACACTTCAAAATGTCAAATTAAGGTCACATGTCGGGTCACGGTCAAGTCAAACAGCAAAATCGAGGTATTTGAGTTTATGGGCAATACTTGCCATCCATGGTCTTCGTTAGATTGCGCCTATGATCACCTTAAGTGTTGTCAAAGGTATGATACATATCACACATGAGCTAAAGTGAGATTGTTGGAAAAGATAAAGGGCATGGTCAGGTCACAAAAGGTCACTACACACAAAATATCTACGAAAGTCATGCAGCACATGTTTTATGGATGCTTTTACGCGTAGAATTCGATAGTGATAGTCATGTTACCACCTGACTTCATTTACGTGAAGTTAGTGTCAAGTTCAGGTCAAGTTCAGGTCACTGAAGGTCAAAATTTGAAATTGATAAATCGAAATGAAAAAGCATGTTTCTGTATCAGTTTTATCTTTAAAAAAATACAGTGCTGGTATTTATTTGTCTGTATCTGGTCAATACAAGCCAAAAAAATAACAATTAAAAAATATGACGTCATGATTTATCCATACTTTATATGCCATGTCAGTCAAGTCAAAACAGATGATATCTTTTTGAAATTTGATAAGCTGGTTGCCCATATGTCGTTATCTCACATATATTCCATTTTGTTTAAATATCTTTGAAAAATTTGATTTTGTGGGCATTTAAAAAAAACTTTTTTAAAACAATTTGTGGGGTTAAAAACCAAAAAATTGACATTTTGAGATAACCGGTTTGTAGCCCTTGCCATTTTCTACCTTTTAGCGCTTTTGGATTGCATTTTGCTTCAAATATATCACTTGTACGACTTCGCAAAGTTTAGCTGATTTTTGTTTCAAAAATCGTGTTTAGTGACGTCACTAAATTCACTATATTTTTTATAAAAAAATCTGACGAAATTGCTTTATTTGTGCACAAATAGTGTAAAATAATGCCTGGAGAGGTACTGAAAGTTTGGCGTCGATATCTGCATTAGTTGTTGATATATTCCCAATAATCCTAAGGGGGGGCTACCCCCCTTACACTTGCTATGGTCACCTGACACTTGCTATGGTCACCTGACATTGACCTCAACAGTACACTTCAGGCCACCACACATCCCTTCTACTGGTATATTATGTTTCTACTGGTACTTGTGATGTTATACCCTGGCCAGTGCAGGCGTCCACAGAAATTCGCAAAGGACCAGGTCATTACCTTGGGGGCGCCACCCGATCGACAGGGGCGCCACCAATATTAGCAAAATTTTGCAGGGGGGCGCCTCTCCTTCCGCACCGTGCGGAAGGAGAGTCACTAGCCGGATGGGCGCCGTCACTGGTCGGAGGGGCGTGGTCACTGGCCGGAGGGGCCCGTCACTGGTCGGAGGGGCGCCTTCACTGGCCGAAGGGGCGCCGTCACTGGTCGGAGGGGCGCCGTCGCTGGCCGGAGGGGCGCTGTCACGGGCCGGAGAGGCGCCGTCTATGGCAGGGGACGCCCTCACTGGCCGGGGGCACCGTCACTGGCCGCAAGAGTGCCGTCACTGGCCGGGGGAGCGTCCTCACTGACCGGAGTGGCGCCGTCACTGGCCAGAGGGGCGTCGTGACTGATCGGAGGGGCGCCAGCTTTGCATGGGCGCATCATGTCCAAAGGACCAGGTCATGACCTGCATAACCTGATACTCGGTGCGCCACTGCCCCTGGCCACGGGGATGATAATAATGTCTACTCATATTCCTGTTCCTAGATGGCACTAGTAGTAAACGCCTGAAGTTATGTTGTACCGCTTAGCTTGCAACCGAGAACTGCACGGTCTGCGCGATGAGGGGAGGGGGTAACGAGTCATTCTGGTCATCAAATGGGGTTTCCATAACTTTGACGTTGGGAACCACTGGCTTAAAAGACCCATCATGAGCCGAGCTTTAAATTAACTAGGCGTTGCTAGGGGCCTCTGGTGACACTGGTCACTGATCCAGACTGGTTATTGATTCACCTTTTTTGGAAGGATTCAATCACCATTCATTTTGGAATATAAATCATTAATTCACCGTTTGATTCATGGATAACCATTTTGAGAAATGATTCTTTCCCATTCAAAGAATCAAAACATTTTTTGATCAAATCACGTTTGACTCACCATTGAAATAGCATTACACAGTCTTTTTGATTCAATCAGACTTGCTTCTATGCGGGTTTTGATTCAATCATGATTCATGAATAAAACAATCCGGAGGTGAATCGATTATTCTTTGCTTCAAGGGATTTTGATTGAACGATTCCAATCGATTCAATCAGAGTAGAATCAATAACCAGTCTGCTGACTGATCACTCTGAAAATAAGAAGCTCCTTTGGAATATTTTTAATTAGTGGCCTGCATTGCTCGATCACATTGTCTTGGGGTCAAAATCGTGATTTGCCTTTTTGCATTTGACACGTGCCACGTTCCGCATGTCGGCCCTCAGTGCGCTCAGTGAGCTCTATCGGCACACCAAATTTTGCCTGGCTAGCTCAATATTCACAGGCAGTAGACGACCATATGTCCAGGGTAGAGGTGCAGAAAATCCTAAATCTTTGGTCACAGCCTAGTTCCGGCCACGGAATGAGCTGGCAAGTCACAGCTTTAGTTACGGCGCTGCAATGCTACCCCTATGGCGCTGGCCTGGCCAGTCACAGCTTCAGTCACGGCCGCGACCAGTTCTGGTCCCAGCGCGGGGACGCTGGGAAAAGAATGTTGCATCTCTAGTTCAGGGGTTTAAGTGGTGGGTTTATTTTGCCCCCCTCGGGGTCGGCGATCCTAATGGAAATCCTTTCGCTGTACCGCGCACGTGACCTGCGAGTATCAAGTCTGTGTCACCAACAGTCTGATCAGTGGAGCCTGATAAGTTTTTCGCTCAGTCGTCCTAGTTTTTGGCACTTGGCACGTGCCACGTGCCATCGAATGACCCGCACCTGGTACCAAAATCTGTCCACCGTTTTGCCACATCGACCAGTGCCACCTGCGTCGAAATCCGTTTGGGCTCCACGTGCCAATATGCCCAGTGGAAATATTGGAATTCTTAAAGCATGTAAACATGCTTTCATCTTTCTACGATTTTCAAAAAGCGATATTGTACCATGTCGTACACAACATCTTACGCAATTCCATAACAGTGAAACGCAACTTCTACGTAGCGGGAGTATTCTGAACAAATATAAATCCGTACTCTGTCCTTATTGCAATGCCCATTTCGTTTAACTGCATTCTGAGCATAATTTGTGTTCTTTGATGGCCTATGTTGTTTCGCACGTCTCTCTGTATTAGCTCCTGCCTGTAGTGGCATGGAACATCTCACCCCACCCCATAGCAGGGTTATGCTCCATTCTGATTAGATGAGCTAATTTGGACTCAAAACTGACCCAAGTCTTTATATGAATCGAGGTTGATTCCAATAGAAGTATCGAAGAATGAGTCGAATCGATGTTAAGTCATCTGATTTTCTCTTGAGTCACTTTGCATGTTTAAGGGTTTGTGCAACAAATTTAGGTAGCTTGTATCTCGAACATATTCCAATATCAGACCTACCTTTTGCATATACGTAGGTAGAACTCACCTTTAGGGCTTAGTTGAAAATCCCAATCTAAAATTCGGCCCAGTAACCGCAGTGGTGTGGAAGCTCTATTTTTGATCGAAGTTAATAATTGTTGCCTGTGTGACCCCTTCATCACTGCATCATCTGATGAGGGAAAGCCGAAATATCTGCCCTCGGAGGGAGTTGCTAACGAAGGTAAAGTTACCAGGACTCTCATGCTCCGCTACCTGTCCCGGCCAGTCAGTCCAGACGTTCCTCTCATCACCCGCACCGCGCCGGCGTCGCGTCGGCTCCGACGTCCCATATAAGGTGTCGAACAACGCTGTGGACACGGACACAGTCTGGGAACGGCCTCGTGAGCCCACTGCACCGCACCTGCCTGTCCGTTCAGGCCCCGCGACTGCACCCCGCCACCGCACACCGCACCTCCGGCCCGCCATGTATAAGGTACGCATCCTGAGCAGATTGGGTCGGTTTCTATTCAGCCAATTTAAACACATTTCAGAAAACATCAGTTCCTATTTTTGCCTTGCGTGTACAATGGTCAGCAATTTATGCATATTTATTTTAACAATATTTGCGTAGCTTGCGTTGCAAAAAACGTGTAAATTTGTATACCAATTTCAGACCTTTTAGGTCTTCATGTCTGAATCGGCGCTCCTCTGGACCGCTGTTAGCCGTTTTCACGAAGGATTATTGCGCTGAAAAGATTCTGAAAAGCTTCTGATTTAAAAAAAGTTTTGGTATAAAAGTCTTAGTCTTTAGTATACAAGTATTAGAAAAGTCTTAAAACGCTCGTTCTAAGACTTTGATAAGACTTTTATACTTATACTTTTATACTAAGACTTCTATACTATGATTTTATACCAAAACTTTTTTTTTAAAACTTCAGAAACTTTTCAGAATCTTTTCAGCTCTGTAATCCTTCGTGAAAACGGCTATTGTGTCCAGTTCAACCAATACACCTTTCTGGCCATCCTCTGTAGAGAAAGACTAGCGCTGCCTCGCTTGATTCGCTTCGTAGCAGAGAGAAACATTAGCAAAGCTATCACAATGTATACACAAGAACATAGGCATCAACGGTTGTTGGAAGGTGATACCACCGCCAATTTCTATTTAATGATGACCGAGACACGCATAGTCTTTTAATGCTAATGTTATCGGGCGATCCATCATCATTATACGGGACAAACGTACGAGTAGTGACCAGCCAGATGGCGGCTGTGAGTAGGTACTGACGAAGCAAAGGGTTCTTTGCGCGGGTTTAAAGCAGACGCAAAAGGACTAAAAGTATCTCTTTAGGTACATGGTTATATAAACGCAAAAGGGCTAAAAAGCTCTCTTTAGGTCCAGGGTTATATAAACGCAAAAGGGCTAAAAGACTCTCTTTAGGTCCAGGGTTCTACATTTGATCAGTCTCTATGTTTTGTGGGAATTTGGACAGAGGTATTGACCTGTAGTTGACTTGTAGTTATGAGTGGCGAAACCAGCAAAATTACAAAACAGATTGAAGTTCTCTCTGATTATTTGGCACACATGGTAACCGACAGGTGGCCGCGCTGCCATGGGATTTGTCAATAGTTAGCCTTGAACTTCAGCTTGACAGTGCTTGATTGCCGTTTTTTTATAGTAAATTTCAAACCGTGGTAAAATGCAAACAACACATAACAAGACAGAGACTCATTTAACAAAATACGCATAAAGAAAACTGTACAAGTCTAAAGTGCAGCCGTATGTTTTATTTGTCCGCGCATCACGCCACTGCAGGGCGGGTAAGCCTAGCCGTGAGTGCATGGCAGCATTACGATACCGCATAGGACTTGCCTCACCGTACCGCGGGAGTACCTTTCAGATGCATTTAGTCTCGGTGCGGCCTATAACGGCCACCTCGCTTCACAGTTCAGCTGTATGGGTTCAGCTGTATGGGTTCAGCTGTATGGGTTCAGCTGTATGGGTTCAGCTGTATGGGCTCAGCTGTATGGGTTCAGCTGTATGGGCTCAGCTGTATGGGTTCAGCTGTATGGGTTCAGCTGTATGGGTTCAGCTGTATGGGCTCAGCTGTATGGGTTCAGCTGTATGGGTTGAGCTGTATGGGCTCAGCTGTATGGGTTCAGCTGTATGGGTTGAGCTGTATGGGTTCAGCTGTATGGGCTCAGCTGTATGGGTTCAGCTGTATGGGTTGAGCTGTATGGGTTCAGCTGTATGGGTCAGAATATGGTTCTGACCGATGCTGCACCGGTCCGAATATTGCCGCTCCTGGTCTGGTTACGCCCCCCCCCCCCCCCTCCCCCAATGAAGCCACTACCGCTGCCCACAGTCCGAATACCGACGCTCCTGGTTCGGTCACTGCTACCCACTGCTACTGCCGTGAAGAGGCTAGCACTACCCCGGCCTAGCTCCAGCTCTGTCCTCGGACCGACCACTGATCCCACACCGGTAGAGTCCCTCGCTAAAAGGGCGCATTGAGCGACAACGAGTTGTACTTCTTCGATGGCACTAAGGATGGCACTGCATCACACCCACCCGTACACAACTTGTTATTTGATATGGAACCTTTACCGTCATTTATTACAGTTTGTGCAATTTTACGAGTTTGATGGCGGTAGAATGGTTAATCAGGTGCACAAGGCGAAAGCAAACAACCTGAATAATCCAGCTAAAAGATGACGTTATTTATAACACAAAATTATAACACAAAACTCTGAAAGTGACAATTCCTCGAGTGACATGAATGTTTAGTTTTCAATTAATAAATTACAACTAGCGGGAAAATGCAGTGTAATATTGCTTGCCGCAGTCGTTCTTTCAATTAAGCGTCAACAAAGTTGTAGTGTTACCTTCTATCGGATGATGCGGACTGCGGTTGCCCGTGTGAGAAGCCACTGATCATGAAAACTAGAATGCTAATCCTCTCTGTCATTTCAGCATCCTTGTTTTGAAAAAGCTTGATAGTTATGTATCTGCTTCCAAAGCCCAATGTGCTTTGGCAGCATGGAAAACAAAACAGGTTTAACCCGCACCCTGGTGGGGGTGTCATTTCCCCCCCCCCCTGTCGGTTTTTCGATCATAGCAAGAAAATAGCGGCGCGGAGCGCCGCAAAATTTTGCATACCTATTTGGGCATCAATTGCCAAAACTTTTAGTTTTAGTAGAAGTTTTTATCTCAGGTCATGTCAGGTCAGATCACCAGGTCACTTGAAGTGACCTTACCTCCTAAAATGTTTGTGATGTGCCAAAGCTACAGTTTTGGTCGGAAATATTTGAAACTAGCAGGATATCATGAGGCCATGAGTACCTCCAACTCGTGTATCTCGGATTGTTTTTATATCGGTGACCTAATGTCAGGTAAATTTTCTGACCTCCCCATTATAAGTGAATGGGAAAATATACAAATGCATACTATTCAACGAATCTGCATGATATCAGGTCAATTATTTCAGAATCATGTTATTTTAGCTCATTATTGATGACCCAGGTGCAATTGCTGCTCAGTGACCCATGCAAGGTCATATGAGGTCATGTGAGGTCATCATCAATGTTTTGCTAATAACTATTGATAGAATACATATAGAGACTAGTGGATGGCATCACTGTGTTTGTCTCGTCAAGCCACATCGCCTTATATGCAATATAACGTACGTGGATCACCGAATGACCTTGACCTGAGGCCAGATTTTTTAGTTGACCGAACTAGGTCACAAGTAATATGTAACGATGCGCCTTGATGAGATAAACACGAAGGTGGCAACAGGATTGCTCCAGCTTTGTTCAGTAAAAATTTATTTGCGAAAAACAGTTTTGTAAAAATCAGACTTCTTGACCTTCCATGATCTCTGGAGCCTTCAATATTGACCTGAGGTCAAATTTGAGGGCACTTTGTCGATTGCAAATTTAAATGTCTTGCTATTGCTTTGTTCTGTTTTCTCCTAGCTATCATAGTTGTCGAGATATTTGGAAATGTTTCAAGCCGATGTCCAAAAACTGGGAAATTTGACCTTTGATGACCTCTGGTGACCTCAATGTTCACCTGAGGAAAACAAACACCAGAAGTAACTTCGAATGTCCATGTCGAGAGCTTTCTAACGCTCTTTCCTGCGTCTTTTTAGTACCTTTAGTTTTCGAGTTACTGGGGGGTCATTTTGACCCCCACCCCTTACCATGGCGAAGTTGTATCAGAGACCCACCAGGGCACGGGTTAAGGTGATGTTGTTATGATTAGCGTTCATACATCTGCAGCGAGATAAGGCAGTTCAGCGTTTCCGTTCTGGATTGACGAGGGGTCCCATGTGGAATATATTGTGTTTTTACTTGTTTTGGAATTTCCTTTTGGAATTTATCAATTTTCCAATACAATACTGCCGGAGATGGGCTTGTTTACTTGTCGATATTCGTTTCATTCTGTAACGACTAAAGAAGTACGTGCCGGGTGCCTTACTTCTCAGATCGGATATTGTCACTCAGCAATCGAGATTACCTTCCCGAAGACATATCTTGAATGTCCAGGGTCACTGATAGGGAGTAATGTTAGCGGTTCTACTGTTCCCGATATTTGCAAGATTGTATCAATCAACAAACTGACATTTACGAAAAATGCATCCTCTTGGTGTGTAATCCTGTGACAAAATGCGCAGGGTAACAAATCAATATTTATATCACTTTCATTTTCACACCACATTCACGTTTTGTGACAATTACAGAGACCTACGGTTATTAACGTTAACCGTATTCCCTGCGGGTGACCAGAATTACGTTAACCTGCGGGGGGCAGATTCTGCCCCCCCCCCCCCCCCCCCAGAGATCTCGAGAACCGCTCGGTCGATTTCGATGTAAAACGCGCCATTCAATGCGTCATGAATGGCGCGTTGAATCTCTCTTTTTGGACCCATAATTTTTTTTTCAAAAATGGGGGCCAGGGGGCAAAAAAAAACGAAAATTTGAAAAGCTCGACTGATTTTCATGCTCCAAACGTTTTTGAGCTTCAAATGTACTGGTCTGTAATATATCAAAAGAAAAAAAATCATAGGCGTATTCAGAGAATGTAAAATGGGGGGATTTTCTGAGAGATAAAATATGTGCTGTTCGTGATTGTTTGGGACGTCATGAACGTCACATGTGGGCATTATATGCTGTAATTTGTTAAATTGTGATATATTGCGCATATGCGGATCCAGGAAAAAAACATGTGGGGCACCATGCGCGTAACGCTTTTATCATCTTACTAATTTGATGTTGGACCTAATTTGAGGGTGGGTATCGCCTCCCATTTTTTTAATTCTGAGTGCACCTCGGCCCAAAAAATATGTACAATACAAGTATCTATGATGCATATTGCATTGGAATTGTTTCTGACGCATTTATTGCACTGCAAACCACGAAGGAAGTATGCGCCGCAAAACCGCATTCGTAACACCCTCCCCAAAACAGGAGCCTGGAACCGCCTCTGCTGGACCGATTTTTTTCTCAAAATTTTGACACAACACGCACCATTCAATTTTGGGAAAAGTCACAAAGTTTCAGGACGCTAGGCCTAACGGTTTAGAAGCGGCAAGTCAAAAACTACCGGGGGGGCAGAATCTGCCCCCCGCAGGGAATAGGGTTAAGGGGGCTGCTTCTTGGGCATTTCTACCTTTAACCCTAAACGGAACAGAAGCCGAGCAACTGAATCCCCTTCAGATAATGACATATAGCTGCGAAGACGATGCAATGAGGCGGCGCGTTGGTCCCGGAACCAGCCTGTCGTGCCGATGAGTGACGCAGGGGAGACGTGAGGTGGCGTTCCTGGACCCACGGCGCGCCGCACCCGGCCGCACCGGGCAATATGAACTAGAATGTCAGACTGGCCGGCCGCACGCGGCCAAGGTTATTGGGTGGCAGACCAATACCAATAGCGGATCGACGTGTCGGGCCGGGCTGGGAACACTGAACAGCCGAAGGTGTGTTCAGGAATGTGTGCATCAGGTGGGCGAAGTTTCGGCGAGCCTGACCCAACCGAAAGTTCAGCAAGGACAAATCCTGAGCATGGAATGTCCAATTATATCCGATAGTTCATTTTGACTCCGGTTTGACTCCAGGCAGGGCCGTGGAATAGTTGTGTACCAGCCGCACAAATACAATGCTACGACACGGCGCCAGTGTGAAGTTGACTCTCAACAGTGTAACCTTGGCTGGTTGCAAATGGTCTTGGTCTTGGTCGGGCCATACATCAGACACCAGCCCTACACATGGGATGCCAGTCTTTGTATCGCCTCGGTCACGGAGACTCGATACAACTATATAACTACGTTTATCCAAATATTTGCTGTGAACAACTTCGATTTCGCCGACGGCAAAAATGTTCGTTGGGTAAAATATGTAATTTGCAAGGATAGGCACGGCTGCCTTAACTGATTTTGAGCCCTGTATGCGGCACCATTTTTTAGCGTAACGGAACTATTTCTTGACCGTGAATACTTGTCACATGCCCGGGCGTCCATGAAACTCACTATTCGACATTTAAAGAGGAAAGTTGGAAATGCTGGAGATATCACATGAGGTAACTCACAAAGTTTAACAGAGGTGTCAAGGGAGACGTCGAGACTGTGTAGAGCTGTTCTGAAAATGTCTTGAAATTGTGTGCTATCAGAAAGCTATGTTCATACAGATATGTTAAACCCGTTTATTATCAGGGACAGACATATGTGGGCAGGTCACGCACAATAAATGTAAAATGACTGAGAAACATACCAAGGTAAATAACCACGATCAAGGTAAATAATAATTCACGATAATTTAAGAAACACTTCAATAACGCTGGAGATAAGCAATCGATCGAAATGAGAAGCAAACTGGCTGATTTGACGTCACCGCGATGAACTGGAGCGAAGGCGCTGCCATAATATACGCATGCCCATACTTCATGTTCGATCTCCTAATGTAGTAACCAATAATAACCATGCTATCCACAGATATAAACCCTGGTAACGATGGTAACCACGCTGTCCACAGACAGAGACCCTGGTGCTGTGCTGCGCCCTCGCCTGCCTCCTTCTGACCGGCCCGGCGAGACAGAAACCCTGGTAACGCTGGTAACCACGCTGTCCACAGACAGAGACCCTGCTGCTGTGCTGCGCCCTCGCCTGCCTCCTTCTGACCGGCCCGGCGAGACAGAAACCCTGGTAACGCTGGTAACCACGCTGTCCACAGACAGAGACCCTGCTGCTGTGCTGCGCCCTCACCTGCCTCCTTCTGACCGGCCCGGCGAGACAGAAACCCTGGTAACGCTGGTAACCACGCTGTCCACAGACAGAGACCCTGCTGCTGTGCTGCGCCCTCACCTGCCTCCTTCTGACCGGCCCGGCGAGACAGAAACCCTGGTAACGCTGGTAACCACGCTGTCCACAGACAGAGAACCTGCTGCTGTGCTGCGCCCTCGCCAGCCTCCTTCTGACCGACCCCGCGAGACAGAAACCCTGGTAACGCTGGTAACCACGCTGTCCACAGACAGAGACCCTGCTGCTGTGCTGCGCCCTCGCCTGCCTCCTTCTGACCGACCCGGCGAGCGCCAACATCGGCTCCTGTGTACGGTGAGTTATCCACTTTCCATGTGACGACTCCGTGGGAGATGAGTTGATCACCCGTTGTCCGTCCGTACAGTGGGTTATTCACCCGTTGTCCGTCCATACAGTGGGTTATTCACCCGTTGTCCGTCCATACAGTGGGTTATTCACCCGTTCTCCCTCCGTACAGTGGGTTATTCACCCGTTTCCGTCCGTACAGTGGGTTATTCACCCGTTGTCGCTCCGTACTGTGGGTTATTCACCCGTTGTCCGTCAGTACAGTGGGTTATTCACCCGCTGTCCGTCCGTACAGTGGGTTATTCACCCGTTGTCCGTCAGTACAGTGGGTTATTCACCCGGTGTCCGTCCATACAGTGGGTTATTCACCCGTTGTCCCTCCGTACAGTGGGTTATTCACCCGTTGTCCGTCAGTACAGTGGGTTATTCACCCGTTGTCCGTCCGTACAGTGGGTTATTCACCCGGTGTCCGTCCATACAGTGGGTTATTCACCCGTTGTCCGTCCGTACAGTGGGTTATTCACCCGGTGTCCGTCCATACAGTGGGTTATTCACCCGTGTTCCGTCCGTACAGTGGGTTATTCACCCGTTGTCCGTCCGTACAGTGGGTTATTCACCCGGTGTCCGTCCATACAGTGGGTTATTCACCCGTGTTCCGTCCGTACAGTGGGTTATTCACCCGTTGTCCCTCCGTACAGTGGGTTATTCACCCAATGTCCCTCCGTACAGTGGGTTATTCACCCGTTGTCCGTCCGTACAGTGGGTTAGTCACCCGTTGTCCATCCGTACAGTGGGTTATTCACCCGTTATCCGTCCGTACAGTGGGTTATTCACCCGTTGTCCGTCCGTACAGTGGGTTATTCACCCGGTGTCCGTCCATACAGTGGGTTATTCACCCGTTGTCCCTCCGTACAGTGGGTTATTCACCCGTTGTTCATCCGTACAGTGGGTAATTCAACCATTGTCCCTTCGTACATTGGGTTATACACCCGTTATCCGTCCTTATAGTGGGTTATCCACCCAGTATCCGTCTGTAGAGTTGATAATCCGCGCTATACATGCAAGTCTGTACAATGTTGTTCCCCAATGATTACCGAGGATTATTAGTGAGTAACATGATAAAAGCTATTACGCATCTTGAACTTCTCTAATTGTGATGGTGATGTTCTCAGGTCATAACATCGACTGAATATGACCAGACATTATGCCAATATGTTAGTAGGTATATCTTATTATATTTTAGATGCATAACATTAAGCAGTTCTGCTTATGACAAATGACGTATAATCATGTAATATTATACGTCTCTGGTACGCATATTCCTGTTCAGTGTTTGCAATCGCTTTGTACGTATTGAAATAGGCCAGCTTGGCGGAGGTTCTCACCACGATGAAGGGGGATAATACTATCCATTTCCAGCTACTAGAGACACACCTTCACTTAGGCGCCATGTAAACATCCCCAGAGGTGGTCTCGCTACCCCGTCTGACGTCCGTGTCACGTGTTCCAGGAACTGCGGACAGTGCAAGAGCATGTACGGCCGCTTCTTCCAGGGAACCGCCTGTGCAGACGCCTGTCTGGCCGGCAACGAGGGGCCCGACTGCTACAACCCCTCCATGGTGTCGCGTTTCCTGAAGCGCCGCTCGGGGCCGGCGGTCACCGCGCCAGAGGTGCCCCTCGGCGGCAAGTACGAGTACTACAGTGTCGACGACCAGCCGGCGGCGGCGTCAGTGCCGAGCGGTTCGGCCCTGTTCAAGATGTTCTCGGCGCGTGCGGCGGAATCGAGGAAGTAACGACTCCGCGATACCGGCCCATTACCCATTACCAGCTGCCGGACCGCACTCGTGATCTCATTACCAACTCCCTGCCCGGTGAAAACTCATACATGTGAATGGGGCTCGATATGTAAGAAGAAGTATTGAAATATAACATTCTTATTCAGTGGATGCATTTACTATGCTTCTCTAGGAGACGAATGTCGGACTGCCCAGTCGCGATGGGATATATGACGACGGCTGTGGAAACGCTGTCGCCTCGCGAGCGTACATTGCAGGGGCGGATCCAGCGGGAGGGGGGCATCGGAACCATGGCTTCTAAAACGACTGACGACGACCGAAGATCGACACAGCTCCTGATTTTTTTTTTAACAAACCCTAAGCCACTTTTACAAAGGCAAGTTTGTTTCAAAGCACTAGCGAAATAAGTTTCAAAATTGTATCAGACTATCTGGAATTGGCCCCCAAGCTTTCTCAGTCATTCTGGAATAGGCAGTGGCCTGCTGCGTGATCACAAGGCATTTTGCGTTATAGTCACGCCGGAGCATGACCGCCTGTGCTCTGCTCCGCCTGCGTCCGCCTGTGCTATATCGAAGTCAACCAGGGGCGGATCCAGAACATTTTCAAGGGGGGTCATCAATTGCAGTGGTGCCCCTACCTATACCCAAATCTGAAAACTCAACGGATTTGGTCCACTATATTTTAAGGGTGTCCCTCTTTCAGCATTTTTTGTTGTTGACAAAACGTTGGATATGGGTATTTCCAATATCAGTCGTACCCTTTTTATCATTTAAAGTGCCGCAAATGGTCCTAAAACATATTATTTGTACGGTCAAGGGCGGCCCCAGACGGCTGATGAAGAGGGGTGGGGGGGGGGGGGCGGCAACTTGACCAAGAGGGTAGTCGAGGTTCGTGACTTTAGGGGGTAGCCGTTTTTTATGAGCAGCAGTAAATTGTATGCATGCGATAGCAGTGAATCATATTGCTTTGTCTCGTACGGACTTCAAAAATGTTCCTGAACTAAAAATAGGCAGGTACGCAAAATGGACACCTACACAACTATTATTGCGGTTAAATTTGAGGTTTTGAGCGGGCTGGAAACTAATATTTGCTATTAGAACCAGAATGCAGGGTCAAAACGAGGAAATATGTCTGGAGCAAAAGGTGGGGTCAAAAGACATGTTGCCCCCCATTTAAGGCCAAATGTGCCCCACATGGCCCCCATGCCCCCTCCCCCCTGCGGGCGCCAGTGTACAGTCTATATTCGACCCTTTTGTACTGGAAAAAAAAACACTGAATGAGCGACGTGGAATTGTTGTCTTTATTTTTGGGTCTGGATAACTAAGCCCTAAAAAATCGATCATTTTAATTTCATTCATACAAAAATTAAATTCAGCCCAAGAGCACCAATGCAGCCACTCAATGAGATTCTTACACCACAAAGATAGAAGCAATTTCCCCGCAGTGGCACAAAAATGTGATATTTTTCGACTTTTTTCTCTCACAGAATTATAAAAGCTTGGGCGCAGTTGCTTACCAGTTTCAAATACGTTGCATGGATTTCCAACCATGAACCACATTATAAAAAAGCCCAAACGGCGGGCACTATGGGTTCGTTCTTGACAACAACAAAAAACGATAGTCAACAAACATCCTGACATCGAGGATTTATCAGGACGCACGTATGTAATATGCGCCGCGAAGCGATGCGTTTTTTTCTCTAAATGTTGCACCATTTCGCATAAAATAGGTGGGTTTTCAGCAATTTGATGGGGCACCAGGGCATTGGTGCCTCGCCTCCCCTCCTCCTGGATTCGAGGGGGCACGGTGCTCGGTGCCCCCCCCCCCCTGTTCCACAGTCTATGGAAGCGGATCCCGACTCCCTCAGGGCGGCCTCAGGCGTCTAGAGTGCCCCTCAGGCGGCCAGAGTGCCCCCTCAGGCGGCCAGAGTGCCCCCTCTGCCCTCAGGTGGTCAGAGGGTCCCCTCAGGCCAGCAGAGGACCCCCTCAGGCCTTGCGTTTTGTTGTTTTACTACTACTTTACTTGCACTTTGTTTGAAAGCGGAGTGAAATTCGTTTTGAGTCACTTTGATCGCCTATGGCGACCCCTCGGGCCCCTTCGAGGCTGAAGGGGGTGCATAGCCCCTGCCTCCCCCCCCCCCCCCCCCTCTGGATCCGCCACTGAAGTAAACAACAGACAGTCCAGTTAGAAAACAATCTCAGGTCGACTAAGCAACAGCAGCGTCGTTCCAGTCATGAAGTACTAAACGCACTCATTTATATCGATGACGCGGACAACTGCACTGTCAGTAGTTTGTTGTAAGGGAGTCCAGTCATTTTGCTTATCTTCGATTTCGCAGAAAAAGTATGCCACCGAGAACGTGTCTGCGTTGCGCTCACGACAGGTTGGTTGCTGCTGTACTGACGGTAGCAGAACATCTGCTAGTGATTTAGAGGGACTGGCCTGTACAGAATCATGCGGCCTAAAACGTCCATCGGGTCAGAGGAATGCCAGCTAAGCCATCTACCAACCGCATTAAAGGAAATAGTTCACCTTGGAAATTTTTTACCCAACACGATTTTATTATATTTTTTAATACAATTTATTTTTATATTGTCAAAAATGGTCTTATATCGCGCCTATTCAGGACAGAAGGCCGTAAATTTGTATTGTTTATCAAAACTATATGCATACTCTCTGAGTCAGAGTCCTGACGTCACGCGAATGTAAAAAATGGTTCAGCCAATCAAATTCGAAAGTAGTCGCGTAAAGATAGACTCGCATTGGAGATGTGCCAACCGGCGGCCGGCGATTCGCTTCCTAGCACCAGCTGCAAGCTGATTGGCTGATGGTATAGCCTCTGCTCGGGCTAGAATCAGTACAACATTCTTTCGCCAGCACCGCATTCCTTCGCCAAAAACTCAAATATATTCGGCTGAAGAGTCTTCTCAGTCAAGATAACTTGCAGATATGAGTTTCCCAACACGGGCTACACAACTGCTATCTCAGTTTAAAACTAATGCTGAAGGTGAAGTATTTCCTTTAAGAAGGGCAGCCGTTAATATGATTGTTATCAACATGGTTCACCATAACCTTTCATGCAGGCAGGATGTCCGAAACCAAGTGTCCAGAACTTGTTTGCCTTGAGTTCGTGTATTAGCTATCTAGTGCTATCTCGCTCATCACTTCATGCAAACGCATCACTGTTTCAGTCACATTTATTCAGCGAACAACAATATGTTGTCCGTATGCTAGCATGACATTGAAATTTAACCAAAGCGGCGAAAGCGGCGGTCGCCTGAAGCGGACCGAGCTACGCCAGCTGCAGATGCTGCCGGGTTGCTCCATCGCGCCTCGGTCGCCTGAAGTGGACCGAGCTACGCCAGCTGCAGATGCTGCCGGGTTGCTCCGTCGCGCCTCGGTCGCCTGAAGCGGACCGAGCTACGCCAGCTGCAGATGCTGCCGGGTTGCTCCGTCGCGCCTCGGTCGCCTGAAGCGGACCGAGCTACGCCAGCTGCAGATGCTGCCGGGTTGCTCCATCGCGCCTCGGTCGCCTGAAGCAGACCGAGCTACGCCAGCTGCAGATGCTGCCGGGTTGCTCCGTCGCGCCCCAGTCGCCTGAAGCGGAACCGTGCTACGCCAGCTGCAGATGCTGCCGGGTTGCTCCCCTGAAGCGGGACCGAGCTACGCCAGCTGCCGGAGGCCTCCTGTCTAGTACCGGGGGGCCTCCTGTCTAGTACCGGGGGAGCCTCCTATCTAGTACCGGGGGCCTCCTGTCTAGTACCGGAGGCCTCCTGCCTAGTACCGGAGGAGCCTCCTGTCTAGTACCGGGGGCCTCCTGTCTAGTACCGGGGGAGCCTCCTGTCTAATACCGGGGGGCCTCCTGTCTAATACCGGAGAACTCCTGTCTAGTACCGGGGGCCTCCTGTCTAGTACTGGGGGCCTCCTGTCTAGTACCGGGGGCCTCCTGTCTAGTACCGGAGGGCCTCCTGTCTAGTACCGGGGAACCTCCTGTCTAGTACCGGGGGAGCCTCCTGTCTAGTACCGGGGGGCTCCTGTCTAGTACCGGGGGCCTCCTGTCTAGTACCGGGGGACTCCTGTCTAGTACCGGGGCCTCCTGTCTGGTACCGGGGGACCTCCTGTCTAGTACCGGAGGGCCTCCTGTCTAGTACCGGGGGCCTCCTGTCTAATACCGGGGGCCTGCTGTCTAGTACCGGGGGCCTGCTGTCTAGTACCAGGAGCCTCCTGTCTAGTGCCGGGGGCCTGCTGTCTAGTACCGGGGCCTGTTGTCTAGTACCGGGGGCCTGTTGTCTAGTACCGGGGGCCTCCTGTCTATTACCGGGGGCCTGTTGTCTAGTACCGGGGGCCTGCTGTCTAGTACCGGGGCCTGCTGTCTAGTACCGGGGGCCTACTGTCTAGTACCGGGGGCCTGCTGTCTAGTACCGAGGGCCTGTTGTCTAGTACCGGGGGCCTGCTGTCTAATACCGGGGGCCTGTTGTCTAGTACCGGGGGCCTGCTGTCTAGTACCGGGGGCCTGTTGTCTAGTGCCGGGGCCTGTTGTCTAGACCCGGGGGCCTGTTGTCTAGTACCGAGGGCCTATTGTCTAGTACCGGGAGCCTGCTGTCTAGTACCGGGGGCCTGCTGTCTAGTACCGGGGGCCTGCTGTCTATTACCGGGGGCCTCCTGTCTAGTACCGGGGGGCCTCCTGTCTAGTACCGGAGGGCCTCCTGTCTAGTACCGGGGGGCCTCCTGTCTAGTACCGGGGGCCTGCTGTCTAGTACCGGGGCCTGTTGTCTAGTACCGGGGGCCTGTTGTCTAGTACCGGGGGCCTGCTGTCTAGTACCGGGGGCCTGCTGTCTAGTACCGAGGACCTGTTGTCTAGTACCGGGGCCCGTTGTCTAGTACCGGGGGCCTGTTGTCTAGTACCGGGGGCCAATTGTCTAGTACCGGGGGCCTGCTGTCTAGTACCGGGGCCTGCTGTCCAGTACCGGGGGCCTCCTGTCTAGTACCGGGGGCCTCCTGTCTAGTACCGGAGGGCCTCCTGTCTAGTACCGGGGGGCCTCCTGTCTAGTACCGGGGGCCTCCTGTCTAGTACCGGGGGCCTGCTGTCTAGTACCGGGGGTCTGTTGTCTAGTACTGGGGGCCTGCTGTCTAGTACCGGGGGCCTGTTGTCTAGTACCGGGGCCTGTTGTCTAGTACCGGGGGCCTGTTGTCTAGTACCGGGGCCTATTGTCTAGTACCGAGGGCCTATTGTCTAGTACCGGGGCCTGCTGTCTAGTACCGGGGGCCTGCTGTCTAGTACCGGGGGCCTGCTGTCTAGTACCGGGGGCCTGCTGTCTAGTACCGGGGCCTCCTGTCTAGTACCGGGGGCCTCCTGTCTAGTACCGGAGGGCCTCCTGTCTAGTACCGGGGGCCTCCTGTCTAGTACCGGGGGCCTACTGTCTAGTACCGGGGGCCTCCTGTCTAGTACCGGAGGGCCTCCTGTCTAGTACCGGGGGGCCTCCTGTCTAGTACCGGGGGCCTGCTGTCTAGTACCGGGGACCTCCTATCTAGTACCGGGGGCCGCCTGTCTAGTACCGGAGCCTGTTGTCTAGTACCGGAGGCCTCCTGTCTAGTACCGGAGGCCCCCTGTCTAGTACCGGGGGCCTCCTGTCTAGTACCGGGGCCTGCTGTCTAGTACCGGGGGGGCCTCCTGTCTAGTGCCGGGGAGGGCCTCCTATCTAGTACCGGAGGGCCTCCTGTCTAGTACCGGGAGCCTCCTGTCTAGTACCGGGGGCCTACTGTCTAGTACCGGGGGCCTGTTGTCTAGTACCGGAGGCCTCCTGTCTAGTACCGGAAGCCTCCTGTCTAGTACCGAGGGCCTGCTGTCTAGTATCGGGGCCTCCTGTCTAGTACCGGGGGCCTCCTGTCTAGTACCGGGGGCCTCCTGTCTAGTACCGGGGGCCTCCTGTCTAGTACCAGGAGCCACCTGTGTAGTATACCAGGGCCTGTTGTCTAGTACCGGGGGCCTGTTGTCTAGTACCGAGGGCCTGCTGTCTAGTACCGGGAGCCTACTGTCTAGTACCGGGGGCCTGCTGTCTAGTACCGGGGGCCTGCTGTCTAGTACCGGGGGCCTACTGTCTAGTACCGGGGGCCTGTTGTCTAGTACCGGGGGCCTGCTGTCTAGTACCGGGGGCCTCCTGTCTATTACCGGGGGCCTGTTGTCTAGTACCGGAGGCCTCCTGTCTAGTACCGGAGACCTCCTGTCTAGTACCGGAGGCCTCCTGTCTAGTACCGGAGGCCTCCTGTCTAGTACCGGGGGCCTCCTGTCTAGTACCGGGGGGCCTCCTGTCTAGTACCGGGGGCCTGTTGTCTAGTACCGGGGGCCTGCTGTCTAGTACCGGGGGCATCCTGTCTAGTACCGGGGGGCCTCCTGTCTAGTACCGGAGGGCCTCCTGTCTAGTACCGGGGGGCCTCCTGTCTAGTACCGGGGGCCTGCTGTCTAGTACCGGAGGCCTCCTGTCTAGTACCGGGGGCCTCCTGTGTAGTACCGGGGGCCTCCTGTCTAGTACCGGAGGCCTCCTGTCTAGTACCGGGGGAGCCTCCTATCTAGTACCGGGGGCCTCCTGTCTAGTACCGGAGGCCTCCTGTGTAGTACCGGAGGGCCTCCTGTCTAGTACCGGGGGCCTCCTGTCTAGTACCGGGGGGCCACCTGTCTAGTACCGGGGGCTGCTGTCTAGTACCGGGGCCTCCTGTCTAGTACCGGGGGCCTCCTGTCTAGTACCGGGGCCTCCTGTCTAGTACCGGGGGGCTTCCTGTCTAGTACCGGAGGCCTCCTGTCTAGTACCGGGGGCCTCCTGTCTAGTACCGGAGGCCTCCTGTGTAGTACCGGAGGGCCTCCTGTCTAGTACCGGGGGCCTCCTGTCTAGTACGGGGGGCCACCTGTCTAGTACCGGGGGCTGATGTCTAGTACCGGGGGCCTCCTGTCTAGTACCGGGGGCCTCCTGTCTAGTACCGGGGCCTCCTGTCTAGTACCGGGGGGCCTCCTGTCTAGTACCGGAGGCCTCCTGTCTAGTACCGGGGGAGCCTCCTATCTAGTACCGGGGGCCTCCTGTCTAGTACCGGAGGCCTCCTGTCTAGTACCGGGGGAGCCTCCTGTCTAGTACCGGGGGCCTCCTGTCTAGTACCGGGGGAGCCTCCTGTCTAGTACCGGGGGGCCTCCTGTCTAGTACCGGAGGCCTCCTGTCTAGTACCGGGGGAACCTCCTGTCTAGTACCGGGGGCCTCCTGTCTAGTACTGGGGGCCTCCTGTCTAGTACCGGGGGCCTCCTGTCTAGTACCGGAGGGCATCCTGTCTAGTACCGGGGGGCCTCCTGTCTAGTACCGGGGGAGCCTCCTGTCTAGTACCGGGGGGCTCCTGTCTAGTACCGGGGGCCTCCTGTCTAGTACCGGGGGACTCCTGTCTAGTACCGGGGCCTCCTGTCTGGTACCGGGGGCCCCTGTCTAGTACCGGAGGGCCTCCTGTCTAGTACCGGGGGCCTCCTGTCTAATACCGGGGGTCTGCTGTCTAGTACCGGGGGCCTGCTGTCTAGTACCAGGAGCCTCCTGTCTAGTACCGGGGGCCTGCTGTCTAGTACCGGGGCCTGTTGTCTAGTACCGGGGGCCTGTTGTCTAGTACCGGGGGCCTGCTGTCTAGTACCGGGGGCCTGTTGTCTAGTACCGGGGGCCTGCTGTCTAGTACCGAGGGCCTGTTGTCTAGTACCGGGGCCTGTTGTCTAATACCGGGGGCCTGTTGTTTAGTACCGGGGGCCTATTGTCTAGTACCGGGGGCCTGCTGTCTAGTACCGGGGGCCTACTGTCCAGTACCGGGGGCCTCCTGTCTAGTACCGGGGGCCTCCTGTCTAGTACCGGAGGGCCTCCTGTCTAGTACCGGGGGGCCTCCTGTCTAGTACCGGGGGGCCTCCTGTCTAGTACCGGGGGCCTGCTGTCTAGTACCGGGGGCCTGTTGTCTAGTACCGGGGGCCTGCTGTCTAGTACCGGGGGCTTGTTGTCTAGTACCGGGGCCTGTTGTCTAGTACCGGGGGCATATTGTGTAGTACCGGGGGCCTGCTGTCTAGTACCTGGGGCCTGCTGTCTAGTACCGGGGGCCTGCTGTCTAGTACCGGGGGCCTCCTGTCTAGTACCGGGGGCCTCCTGTCTAGTACCGGAGGGCCTCCTGTCTAGTACCGGGGGGCCTCCTGTCTAGTACCGGGGCCTACTGTCTAGTACCGGGGGGCCTCCTGTCTAGTACCGGGGGCCTGCTGTCTAGTACCGGGGGCCTCCTGTTTAGCACCGGGGGCCTCCTGTCTAGTACCGGGGCCTGTTGTCTAGTACCGGAGGCCTCCTGTCTAGTACCGGGGGCCTCCTGTCTAGTACCGGGGCCTCCTGTTTAGTACCGGGGGCCTGCTGTCTAGTACCGGGGGGCCTCCTGTCTAGTGCCGGGGGGCCTCCTATCTAGTACCGGAGGGCCTCCTGTCTAGTACCGGGAGCCTCCTGTCTAGTACCGGGAGCCTACTGTCTAGTACCGGGGGCCTCCTTTCTAGTACCGGGGGCCTCCTGTCTAGTACCGGGGCCTGCTGTCTAGTACCGGGGGCCTCCTGTCTAGTACCGGGGGCCTGTTGTCTAGTACCGGAAGCCTCCTGTCTAGTACCGGAGGCCTCCTGTCTAGTACCGGGGGCCTGCTGTCTAGTATCGGGGGCCTCCTGTCTAGTACCGGGGGCCTCCTGTCTAGTACCGGGGGCCTCCTGTCTAGTACCAGGAGCCACCTGTGTAGTATTCCAGGGGCCTGTTGTCTAGTACCGGGGGCCTGTTGTCTAGTACCGGGGGCCTGTTGTCTAGTACCGAGGGCCTGCTGTCTAGTACCGGGGGCCTACTGTATAGTACCGGGGGCCTGCTGTCTAGTACCGGGGCCTGCTGTCTAGTACCGGGGGCCTACTGTCTAGTACCGGGGGCCTGTTGTCTAGTACCGGGGGCCTGCTGTCTAGTACCGGGGGCCTCCTGTCTATTACCGGGGGCCTGTTGTCTAGAACCGGAGGCCTCCTGTCTAGTACCGGGGGCCTCCTGCCTAGTACCGGGGGGCCTCCTGTCTAGTACCGGGGGGCCTGTTGTCTAGTACCGGGGGCCTCCTGTCTAGTACCGGGGGGCCTCCTGTCTAGTACCGGAGGGCCTCCTGTCTAGTACCGGGGGACCTCCTGTGTAGTACCGGGGGCCTCCTGTGTAGTACCGGAGGGCCTCCTGTCTAGTACCGGGGGCCCTCCTGTGTAGTACCGGGGGCCTCCTGTGTAGTACCGGAGAGCCTCCTGTCTAGTACCGGGGGGCTCCTGTCTAGTACCGGGGGGCCTCCTGTGTAGTACCGGAGGGCCTCCTGTCTAGTACCGGAGGGCCTCCTGTGTAGTACCGGGGGCCTCCTGTGTAGTACCGAGGGCCTCCTGTCAAAAGTCTTGAAGGAGTCCACTGGAAACCAGCATGAGCGGCAGCCAAATTATTGCTGGTGCAACATTGTCGATTGTACCATAATTGATCTCTAGTCGCAAAATAAATAAGAAAAACTAGCGTGTTGCCCGTAATCAGAGGAATCCAATGGTGTCCGTTTTGAAGGTCTTGGGTCAACTGGTGACCTCCCGACGTAGATCACGAACACTTTTGCCATTGACCACATCATGGACAAGGGGGTCATCGGTTGACCCAAAACCTTCAAACCGGACACCAGGCACGTAGCCAAGGGGAGGGCGGCGGGGGCGGCCGCCCTCCCCTGGAGGCCAGGAGGGCCCTTTTTGGCGCACGAGGGCCCTTTTCGGCGCGAGCAGCGCGCCGAAAAGGGCCGACGAGACCGCGCGAAGCGCGGTATCATATGTTCTTTACTACATGAAGCGTGGTCTTTAGAGAGTTTAGAGGACTGCAGAGGCCCTTTAGGGCCACCAGGGCCCTCTCTGAAAGACCAGGGGGCCCCTTGGACGTTCAAAAGAGCCCTGTGCATGTCAGAGGGGCCCTTGGCCAGACGGAAAGGGCCCCTGAGCGGGTCAGAGGGCCCCCTGAGCACGTCGAATGGGCCCCTGAACACGTCGAATGGGCCCCTAGCCAGCACAGAGGGGGCCCTGGGCAGATTGAGAGGCCCCTGAGCATGTCGACAGGGCGACAAAGCGGCCAGCGCAGTCCTTTGCCAGGTCATAAGGGCCTCTGAGTAGGTTGGAGGGCCCCTGGACAGACCAGAGGGCCCCTGGGAAGTTAAGAGGGGCCCTGGCCAGACCGAAAGGGCCCCTAGGTGGTCAGAAGGGCCCCTGAACATGCCGAATGAGCCCCTAGCCAGCACGGAGGGGCCCCAGGGCAGGTCGGAGGGCGCTCGGAGCATGTCGCAAGGCGACAAAGCAGCCAGCGCAGTCCCTTGCTAGGTCGGAAGGGCCCCTTAGAAGGTTAAAGGGCCCCTGGAGAGACCAGAGGACCCCTGGAAAATTAAAAGGGCCCCTGCGAAGATCGGAGGGGCCCCTGACCAGACCGAAAGGACCCCTGGGCGGGTGAGAAGGGCCCCTGAACATGCCGAAGTGGCCCCTGGCCAGCACGGAGGGGCTCCAGGGCAGGCCTGAGGGCCCCTTGAGCATGTCGGCAGGGCGACAAAGCAGCCAGCGCAGGCCGACCTGAAGAGTCGCTGGGCCGATCGGAGGGGCTCCTGGGCAAGTCAGAAGGGCCCCTGGCTAGACCGAAAGGGTCCCTGGGCCGGTCGGAAGGCCTCTTGAATATGCCGGATGAGTTCCTAGCCAGACTGGAGGGGCCCCTGGGCAGTTCGGTGGAGCCCCTGAGCAGGGGCGGCGGATTGCGGGAACAGGGTACCCAAAATTACCCCAGTCGAAAATCCTGGGGGGCAAAGGGTAGTTTTGCCCCCCCCCCCCCCCAGATTTTAGCCTGCTCAATCTGGGGGCAACATGACCCTTCCTTCCCCTCCCCAGGATTTGCATTTGAGGGGGGGGGGGATTTTGGGTACCCTGCGCCCCGCAATCCGCCGCCCCTGAGCATGTCGGCAGGGCGACAAAGCAGCCAGTGCAGTCCCTGGCCAGGTCGGAAGGACCTCCGAACAGGCCGAATGGCCCCTTGACACACAAGAGGGGCTTCTGGGAAGGTCAGAGGAGTCTCTGGTGAGACCGGAAGGGTCAAAGCACGTAGAGATCCCAGATGAAGATTAAATACAAAGAGGACTTACTCCACAATAAAATATTAAAAGCGGAGTTTTCGGATATATTGTAACACCCTTTGTCAGGGTGCTACAATATACCCGAAAGATCCGATTTTATTTTTTCCTGTAGAGTAAGCCCTCTTTGTATTATATATATCACCAACTCCACATCATGTCTTTTCGCTTCGCGGATCCCAGATGAGTACCTGAACAGGTCGGAAGGGCGTAGAAAAGGTCAGAGGGGCCCCTAGACGATCTGAAGGGACCTTGGGCCTTTCAACAGTAAGAATACAGTTGTACAGGGAATAACACTCAAAATTTTCGCGCCGCTCCGCGGCGCAATTTAACTACAAATTCAATTATATACGGGTTAGGAAAAAATTGGTCAGTTTCCCGGCGCATTTATGTGTTATGTTGCTACTTTCCTATATTATTGGGCAAAATTGTTCACTTTAGCACTTTTCCCCCGCACTTTTAAACGCACAATATAGCAATTTTAGAGGTCCGCACCATATGCAATGCGACGCATTGATGAGAAAGCAACCCAGGGCATAAAACTCAAAATTTTCGCGCCGCTCCGCGGCGCAATTTGTTCCTGGTCTTGAGTTTAAAAAATATTCCAAGTTGGTATGGCTGATTCCAAATTCGTGTCGCTGGTTCCAAAGTTGATGTGGCAGTTTGCTAACTCCAGCTCCTAAACGTTGGTATGGCCCATGCCATACCTGCCATACTGCATTTTCCAGCCTTGTAACGTGCCTTTTCATGCGTTTTTTTGTTGGGGGGGGCCTTTCAACGCTTGGGAAAGGGCCCTTTCAACGCTCGGGAAGGGGCCCTTTCGAGGCGCCGCCCCTCCCTGGACGAAATCCTGGCTACGTGCCTGCCGGACACCATTGACTTCCTCTCATGACGAGCGACTCGCTAGTTTCCGTTTCGTGACTTCAGGTAAATTAGGGGCCGGTGGACAATGTTGCACCAGCTGTTAGTTTAGCGGCCACGAATGCTGATTTTCAGTGGACGTTTTAAGATTATAATATTCTGATTTGTCGGTTGTGAAAACGCCGAGGACTCATCCTGCTTTTGGCAATGTTTTGCCATAGAATTATCGATCAAGTTATATTTACATTATTCTTGGAGAATTTGTATTGGCTAGCAAGGGCGTCGCCGTAGGGGGGACGGGGGTACCCCGCAGTCGTCAGCCTGGGGGGGATTGTCCCCTCCAGTTTTGGACGTAAATCCATACTTTGTTCGGAATTATTGCAGTTTTCAATATCGTAAAAGGCATTTGGAAAACAAGTATTAGGGCAATGCAAATATGGAAGGGATCAGGGCGATATTTTTACTTGTCTTGATGCAAGATGGCAGGAGTCTAAATGGAATTTCGGTAGCAGAATAAATCAGACATATTATGACACCAAATGTGCCCGTTTTGTTGATTTTTTTAGGCACACTTTGTGCTTGCTGAAAAGAAACAACGGCGGTGTTACCATAGCGTCGCTGTCGCAGTTCATATATACCCTTCCGCAGTGGCGTACCCAGGATTCACTCCAGGAGGGGGCAATTTTTGATCAGGGGGCATAAGGTATCCCCACAAAAAAAAACTCAGCGGATTTGGCCCACTATATTTTTAGAGGGGCATATTTTCTACATTTTTTTCTAAAAACAAATATAAACGTTCAATTTTCCGAAATAGGGCCCTTCGGGCCCTATTTCCAAAGGGCACATACGGCCAAGGGGGGAATGTACGGACCTTCAGGGAGGGGGGGATTCCCCCCCCCCCCCCCTGCTTTGGGTACGCCTATGCCCAATGACTTTGTTGAGTAACACATTCAATAGTTTGAACGAGGTTATCCCCCAGTATGCATAGTTTTAGGAACGTTCAGCTGAATGGAGATGTAAAAAGTAAATTGCGCTTCCCTGCAGGACAAACTACATAAAAACAATAACATGTATTAAAGTGAAATGTTCACTTTTTTATTTATTTATCTGCATTTTTATGTGACACGTGTATTGTTTCAAATTGATCGTGCTCAATTTAAAAGTGAAATAACAACTTTGTATATTTCAAAAATTAAATTATAGGAAATAAAAAATATGCACAACATATGGTAACGAACAGTATGATCCATCACTATCTCTGGTTTGAATGTGATTTGTAAACAAGTCATAGGGCCAGAAATGAAATAAGTGTTCCAAGAAGCGTGACAACGTCCCTGCTTCGTCAATGAAACAAATAGCATACACTAAATACGTCGCCGTCCTTGGCCAACCTAATCCGCGGAAGGCATCACGGTTTTCTGAAACGTTGATTGATTATGGATTAACGGTTTAGATAAATTTTTCATGTGTGCATTGTAATATATTAAATGTCTGTTTGTTGAAAATTTATGGGGAAAACATATATATTTTTTCATTAGTTTGGTACATATTCGCAACAGATAGAGTGCATGAAACATTATATGCCTTCATGATAAATATAAATGCTTAGGCAGGCATATTTACGCCGTAGGATGGTTTTGTCTACGAGATGGTCTAGGGGGGGGGGGCGGGGCGACAGCTACTCCCTCCCCGTAGGACCGCAGCGCAGCGAGCGAATACGAGAGGAGCGTTATAAACGTGGGTCACTGCGGCCGTAATTGCTGTAAAGGTTAGGTCAGGTGCAATGTTATTACAATATTGTAATAACACAATTGTAATTACAAAATTGTTATAACATAATCGAACCTGACCTGAACTTAACAGCAATTACGGCCCCAAAGACCCACGTTAAGAACGCTCCGCTCGCTGCGTTGCGACCTACGGGGGGGGGGGGCTGTTGCCACCCCCGAACCCCCAGACCATCTCGTAGATAAAACCTAACCCTACAGCGTAAATAAGTTGTCCGATGTATTTACGCGGCCCCACCCCTTGCAATTGTAAAACAAATACGGAGAAAAGCCGTTCCAACACGACGAAGGCCGAAAAAAAACGTTCAATGAAACCGTTCCAACGGATCCAAAAAATATACGGAGAAAACCCGTTCCAACACGTACGAACGCTGAAAAAAAGTTATAACTAAACCGTTCCAACGGGTTCAAATCTTTATTTTTCACAAAACGCTTGTAACATGTTATATGGTTCATCCTGGCTTTGAAATAGGTATGCGTGAAACGTCCACTGGCGGATCCAGAGGAGGGCGGAAGGGGCTTAAGGCACCCAACCCAAGCTCGACAGGGGCGGCAATAGAAATTACCCCCCCCCCAAAAAAAAACGCTGAAACTGGCGATTAAAAAATGGGTACCAACTGCCCGCGAAAAAAAAAAAATATTCTTGCGAAAGAAGTATTGTTTGTTTTGCCTCGTTCGTGTTTCCTCTATTTTTTAGCATTTTGGTAGCAGTAGGGATAGGGAAAGTGGCACGTCTGACGCTATTTTGGAGTGATTCACAACCAACGTAAGTTATAATTTTTCCACGCAGCGTCACAGCCTTTGGTCTCCTGCTGCCTGCTCGGTGGCAGAGGAGCGCGTGAGTGAATTTCCTTGTATCACTGGCGGATCCAGGGGGCGGCAGGGGAAAAGCCCCCCCCCCCCCATTCCAAGCTCCACAGGGGCGGCAATATAAATTAGCCCCTCCCCCCCCAAAAAAAAACCGCTGAAACTGGCGATGAAAAATGGGTGCTGCCCGCGAAAAACTTCTTGCGAAATAAATAAATATGTTTTTGCCTCGTTCGTGTTTCCTCTATTTGGTAGCATTTTGGTAGCAGTATGGATAGGGAAAGTGGCGCGGCTGACCACTGGCGGATCCAGGGGGCGGCAGGGGCAAAAGCCCCCCCCCCCCATCCCACGCTCGACAGGGGCGGAAATAGAAATTAGCCCCCTTCAAAATCCGCTGAAACTGGCGATGAAAAATGGGTACCGACTGCGAAAAATAACCTTTCGCGACAACAACAAAAAATCCTCGACGAACGAGGAAAAAAATAACATTTTTTTGTCGCAAAAGGTTATTTTTTAGTTTCCTCTATTTTGAAATATTTTGGTAGGAGGAGGGAAAGTGGCGCGTGCATATTCGGAAATGTCGAATACCAAATCCAGACCCATCATACTAAAGTAGCCATACATCAGCCAAAACTAAAGATATTGCTTTGAAATTCGGTGTGGGTATTGTTTATACTTCGTTCTCCAATATATATTCCGGCTTTTGAACATGTTTGGAAATTTTGATTTGGTGGATTTTGTTCTCCAATTTGTTTTTCTTCATAAAATCATATAAAATATAAAATCATATGAAAAGGCCGGAATATATAATGGAGAACCAAGTATGGACGATGCCCAAACCAAATGTCAAAGTAATATCTTGAGCGTTGACTGACTTATGACTCCCTAAGCAGTGGCGTACGCAGAAATTCACAAAAGACCAGGTCATTGCATTGAAGGGCGCCACCCGATCGACAGGGCCGCCACCAATATTGACGAAATTTTGCAGGGGGCGCCTCTCCTTCCGCACTGTGCGGAAGGAGAGTCACTGGCCGGAGGGGCACCGTCACTCGCCGGAGGGGCGCCGTCACTAGCCGGAGAGGCGCCGTCACTCGCCGGAGGGGCGTGGTCACTAGCCGGAGGGGCGCTGTCACGGGCCGGAGGGGCGCTGTCACGGGCCGGAGAGGCGCCGTCTATGGCAGGGGACGCCCTCACTGGCCGGGGGCGCCGTCACTGGCCACAAGAGTGCCGTCATTGGCCGGGGGAGCGTCCTCACTGGCCGGAGTGGCGCCGTCACTGGCCAGAGGGGCGTCGTGACTGATCGGAGGGGTGCCAGCCTTGCATGGGCGCCTCGGGTCCAAAGGACCAGGTCATGACCTGCATGACCTGATAGTTGATACTCGGTACTCGGTAGTTGATACTCGGTACTCGGTGTCCCTGACTCCCTAAGTATGATGGGCCTTGACTTTATATTCGACATTTCCAAATATGCGTGGCGGGTCTGGCGCTATTTTCGAGCTGGAGCGATTCCTACCAACGCAAGTTAAAAACCGTCGCGTTTTGGCGCCAAAGTGTATAGCGCTGAATAGCGTGCGTGGAATACATTTCGACAGTATTTGAGGAATTGTAACTGGGACTTGGGTATCGTTGTTTTCCTTTTCCCTGTAAACATGTAGCCAAATAAAATTTACACTTTGTGAATTTGTAGGTAAAGTTAATATTTTTCATTGTCAAGGTTATTTTAAATTACTATAGCTTGGGATGGCTACTTTGGCCTCAGGTCATATCCAGACTCAAGTAATTTTAGGTACCAATTTTAAATCTGACACTCATTTTGCACCATGCTTAGGTACTTATCCCGGTGCATTTTATGGGTGCTATGAGTAGAGGTCTCACAATTTTTAGCATTAGGTCAAGATCAAACTCAGCATGAACTCAGCATGAACTCACAAAAAAAAATGTTTGAAAGCGACAGGAGAGGTAACATTGGGTTTGTCTGGTTTTTACTTTTTACCACTGGCGAATCCAGAGGAGTGGGGGCATTAGGGGAAAATGCCACTCCCCTCCTCCACAGGAGCATGGCGGGCATTCAATACAAGAATGTCTCCCGCCCCGCGTGTTCCTGCATTGGCTGTAAGAAGTGATAATTAGGAAGAAGAAAAAAAATCCCCTCCCCCCCCCCCCCCCCCCCCCGGTCAATGACTTTCTCTTTGAGAACCCGACACCACTACCCCCTCCGGTCAACAACTTTTCGCTGCTGAAGCGGAGCGAAATTTTAGCCCCCCCCCCCCCTATTCTCGGGCCCTAGATCCGCCAGTGGAAACGTCACATACAATTTGAAGTGGAACATAAACAATTGTTTCATAAACTGGATAAAATCGGATGAAACTTTAACTTCGCATAGATATACACAACTGTTTTGTCTACAGAAGGGAAATGTTTTCTTGGCTTGCCGCTCATTAAAAAATATATTTTGTTTATCTAAAGATACGCCAGGGTTTCAATCGACCTTGCTTCTACCTCACGATTTACAAGTCTGCTAAATCATGGTCTGTTGCAGTATACCCTTTTCTGTATCAAATATAAGCGTTTGGCATATTGCATCATCCAAATTAGCATGTTTTCGTGAACGAAAAACACACAAAGCGCCACTCGGCTGAGTTGGGGGGGGGGGGGGTAGCTGCCGCCACTGATAGGGTTAAGTGAGGTCAGGTAGTATAATGACTTTCACTATCGAATTATAAGTGTAAAATAATCCATAAAGCATGTGTCGCATGACTTTCGTATATCTTTTGCGTATAGTGACCTTTTGTGACCCGACCTTTGCCAACAATCTCACTTTAGCTAATGCGGGATGTGTATTATACCTTTGAGAGCACTTTGGGTGATCACGGTCGCAATCGAAGGCTTTGGATGAAAAGTATGGCCCATACTCAAAAACCTCGATGTTGACCTTTGACCCATATGACCTCAATTTGAAAATTTGACTACGCTTTAGATGGGTCTCATTGAGAGCTTTTCGAATGCCGCCTTGCGCATCTCGCTGCGATCAGTTCGGAAGTTAACCAGGGGGCGTTTTCGCCCCTCCCCCTCCTCCAGTCAATAGACCTATTTAGTGATGACGTCACTGATTGGAAGTGGTTCCAACTGCGCTAATGTTAAAGGCCCAGTGGCGGATCTAGGGAGGGGGTCACGGGGGGTCACGGGGGGTCATGCCCCTCCCCCCCCCCCCCTGGGCCGTGAAGGGGCACCACCGCCCGGGGCACCACAAAAAAAAAATCCAAAGTAAAAAAAAATGCTGCGCCGCTACGCGACGCACATCATTTTCAGTGTTCTTTGAACCAAGGACACCACCAGGGGTACCACCGGTGTATCAGGGGCACCCTCGGTGTACCAGGGACACCACCGCGCCGGTGCACCAGCGGCACCACCACGCCGGTGTGCCAGGGGCACCACCACGTGGGGGCACCAGGGGCACCACCGCGCCGGTGCACCAGCGGCACCACCACGCCGGTGTACCAGGGGCACCACCACGCCGGTGTACCAGGGGCACCACCACGCCGGTATACCAGGGGCACCACCACGCCGGTATACCAGGGGCACCACCACGCCGGTATACCAGGGCACCACCACGTGGGAGAACCAGCGGCACCACCGCGCCGGTGTACCAGGGGCACCACCACGCCGGTGTACCAATGCCACGACGGCGCCGGTGTACCAGGGTCACGACGGCGCCGGTGTATCAGGGGCACCACCGAGCCGGTAGGCGGCAATTTTTTCTTTCTCGCGAAATGATGCTAAATTATAATTGCTATATTATGCAAAAAAAATGTCCCTTCATGCCTCCTGTCCCTTGGGCTATGAAGGGGCACCAACGTGCTTTTATAGCAGAGGCAACAACGTATCGGACTCGACGAACCCTGAGGGCCCTCGGGAGGTCTGGATCCGCTTCCATAGGCGGTGGAACAGGGGGGCACCGGGCACCGTGCCTCCTTGAATCCAGAAGGATGGGAGGCGGGGTACCAATGCCCTGGTGCCCCCATCAAATTGCTGAAAACCCACCTATTTTATGCGAAATGGTGCAAAATTAGGAGAACACGCCGCTTCGCGGTGCGTATTACATACGTGCGGTCTGATATATCCTCGATGTCACGATGTTTATTGACTAGTTTTTTTTTCGCGAACGAACCCATAGGGCCTGCCATTTTTTGTATAATGTCGTTCATGGCTGGAAATCAATGACACGTATTTGAAACTGGTAAGCAACTGCACTCAAGCTGTTGAATTTTGTG
>JAXIVJ010012699.1:0-39513 GCA_036785665.1 Chirona hameri | reverse complement strand
CAATAACTTTTGACTGAATTTAGATAAAAAGGTAAAATGGACACCATTTTGTTATTTTCGTCAAAACGCGTTGAATGATATGCAGTATTGCCTCTTTTTAACATTTGGTGACCTTCATCTAAGGTCAAAATCAAGGTTCAAGGTTAGGTTTCCAATTGTGGCCTATGTGGCGATGCTATATATCTTAAAACTTGTCTTGTTGCGAAGAGTTCGATTATGCTTAAATGTCGCCTGATCGTCAATGTCAACTTTTTAATTCATTTTAATTTGAATGTCGAATAGTAACTTCGTAACTTCCTTCTCGGTGTAAAGCAAGCCCGAAAATGTCTCAGTTTGCTTTATAATCATCAATGGTCGCGCAATTATTTTAATACCAATGAGTTCCTATCTTCAAGACAAGTTCAAAGATATATACATTCGCCGTGTAGGTCAAATTTAGAAAGGTGACCTTGCGCCGCGACCTTGACCTAAGGTCAAGATCATCAAATGTCAGAAAGAGGTCATGCTGCACAGCATTCAACGCGTCTTGATGATAGCAACAAAATGACGTTCACCGTGCCCTTCTAGCTATATTCAGTCAAAAGTTATTAGCGAATAACTTAATTTTATATAAAGTAGCATTTCAAATTACAAAATTTGAGGTATTGGAGGCAAATATCCATCAATTTTATGTTTGCACTTAACTGACACGTCCTTAAACGTAAGAATAGCATAGCGAAAAATTGTACCCAAGTCCGCAAAAGGAAAAAAATGGAGGTACCCTTTAGGTCATATGGAGGCTGCTGGGGCACGGAAAGCCCCAGTGAAATTAGCCCCCCCCCCCCCATATTTGGAGGCTGTATCCACCAGTGAACACATTTCGTCTTATTTTTGTGTTATTAATTAGCTGATATCTAGTTTTGCAAGTTCTTCAAATACTTTTAGCACATTTTATTGTGATACCGGACCCATACATTATTACCAGCACCCCACGATTAATTAACTATATATCGCGTTTTTCAGATGGTAGACATGTATCGCGTTTTTCAGATGGTAGACAATTTATAATTAGCAAGTAATAGAGCTTCTGTAAGTATAATCTTGTAACTCAGTACGTTGAACAAGAATTAGGAGAAGAAACGAGTAAGAAACTCGTTTCTTACATATATGTAAGGCAAAGTTTGAATGTTACGGTGGGTAGAGGTAAAGTACCGAATAAAGTATAATTATTTCGGTATAATTTCGTAATTGATATAAACATCCAAGTTGATTAATGTCAAGACAATTATGACATATAAAGACATAGGAACAGCAAACACACCACTGGTGGATCAGCTTCGTCTTACAGACTGTATCGGCGCCGTATGATTAGACGAAATTATAGGTACACACGTGTGTATAATTTCGTCTAATCAGTAATCATATGGTGCCGATGAAGTCTGTAAGACGAAACGCGTCCACCAGTGGTGTGTTTGCTGTTCCTATGTATTTATATGTCATGCAAGATTATCTACACACATGCATTCACTACTTTCAAACGGCGTATGTAATAAACTTGTATCACAACAAAACCAGATATCAGATAAATGCCAAAAACATCGCAATACACGGAGTCATATCGCGTGAAAGAAACGTACAAGCAACCGGCGCCCGACATGAATCGATGCAGTAGGGTTAGATATTGATCAACAATCTATTTACCCCGTGCTCTGCCAGGGGCAGATATCACCCCCCCCCCCCCCAGAGGATTTTCATGAATAGCGAAAAATGGCGGTTGCGCAGAGCCGCCAAATTTGGCATAACGGTTCGGGCATCAATAATCCACATTGTGTTAAATTTTTGACCTGAGGGTCATCTCAGGTCAGGTCAACAGGTCACGTTATGTGACGCCACCTCCAAGCAAGTTTCTAAGTGTATGGTCGTGCCAAAGCCACAGTGATTGACCGAACGGTTTGAAACTCATAAGATTTAATAATGTCATAAGTACATACAATTCGTATATATCTACATTGGTTATATCAGTGACCGAAGGCCAGGTCGATTTCGTGAGCTCCCTACTATAAGTCGAGGTGGAAAAATGAAAACACACATAAATCCATAGGGAAATTGCTAAATTTGCCAAGTTTTCACTAGATGCGAAATGTGCGAAATGTCACTCTATTGTGCTCACACTCTTGTGCGAAATGCAATGCCCAATAAAGTCCTTTAAAGTTCTTTAAAGTCTGGCGGCAATGGGGCTTTATGACTTCGTGACTGTCATGATTTATAGTCGGGTGCATGGGTCTCGTTTCCTATAGGCCTGGTAGGGCCAGGGCACTACCAATAATGTCACATTTTAACATTAGGCCTATGGCGTTGCATGGTAAGAATGACCTTAAAATCTCTAAAGTTAGCATTGGGGCCCTACCAATCATTTTCACGTCCGACGACGTCCCTGGTCGGGGGCTCTCACGCCGACCCAAGCAGGGGAACCGAATGACCTTGCCAGTAGCCAGACTCCAACCCGGAACCCATGAGTTCCGAGCCCAAAACTCTACCGACTGAGCCAACCGGGTCCCTCTCTTTGACCTCTCTTCGAGGCGAACTCAGGTATGAGGTAACCCCCATGTCACGTAGGGTTTTTTCTTCAATAACTATTTACCGAAACAAGGTAGAGCAATGCGGGTTTCACCACTGTATTTAGCTCGATGAGACGCATCGATTGATGTAAAATTTGACCTTAACCTGACCTTGACCTGACCTCAGGTTAAGTCATTTTGTATATGACCTAACTAGGTCACTCGATATATCATTCGATTTACCTCGACGATATAAATGCAATGATGAAAACAGTTGTCTCGATCAAGTTCCTGTGAAAAGTTATTTATTAAAACAATTCGATATTTTTTAGAATATTTGAAGTTCAATGGCTTCTGCTGACCTAACTATTGGCCTTAGGTCAATTCTGATGGAATCTCAGTGACAGCAAATTTAATTATCTTACGAACCTTTTATGTGTCGCTAGCGCTTTTAGTTATCGAGATATATACGGTTTTGTTAAGGACACCCATATATAGCCGAAATTTGACTTTTGATAAGCTCTGGTGACCTCAATATTGACCGGCCTAAAAATGGCCGGTAAACTTTCGATAGAGCTTGTTTCGAACTATTTAACGCCAATTTCGGCTTATTGCTACGCCATGTGGTTTTCAATATCTTAGGGGGACGACTATCCGCCCCCCCCCCCCCCTCCCCCTCCCCCCAGCAGTTTGTGGTTGGCGCGAACCCTGGCTGTGCAAGGGTTAAAATTTATTGTATTTTATTTTAAAATTAAAATATTACACGTCTGCCCTGCCCTGTCGTGCCCTGCCTCTGCCCTGTCCTGCTCTACCGTCTGTCTTGCCCTGTCCCACCTCTGTCTTTCTTTGCCCTGTCCTGCTCTACCGTCTGTCTTGCCCTGTCCCACCTCTGTCTTTCTTTGCCCTGCCTTGCCTTGCTCTACCCTGCCTTGCCCTGCCCTGCCCTGTCTTGCCTCTGCCCTGCCTCTGCCCCGCCTCTGCCCCGCCTCTGCCCCGCCTCTGCCCCGCCTCTGCCCCGCCTCTGTCCCGTCCTGTCCCGTCCTGTCCCGTCCTGTCCCGTCCTGTCCCGTCCCGTCCCGTCCTGTCCCGTCCTGTCCCGTCCTGTCCTGTCCTGTCCCGTCCTGTCCCGTCCTGTCCCGTCCCGTTCTGTCCCGTCCTGTCCCGTCCTGTCCCGTCCTGTCCCGTCCCGTCCCGTCCTGTCCCGTCCTGTCCCGTCCTGTCCCGTCCTGTCCCGTCCTGTCCCGTCCCGTCCTGTCCCGTCCTGTCCCGTCCCGTCCTGTCCCGTCCTGTCCCGTCCTGTCCCGTCCTGTCCCGTCCTGTCCCGTCCTGTCCCATCCTGTCCCGTCCTGTCCCGTCCTGTCCCGTCCCGTCCTGTCCCGTCCTGTCCCGTCCTGTCCCGTCCTGTCCCGTCCTGTCCCGTCCTGTCCCGTCCCGTCCTGTCCCGTCCCGTCCTGTCCCGTCCTGTTCCGTCCCGTCCTGTCCCGTCCTGTCCCGTCCTGTCCCGTCCTGTCCCGTCCTGTCCCGTCCTGTCCCATCCTGTCCCGTCCTGTCCCGTCCTGTCCCGTTCCGTCCTGTCCCGTCCTGTCCCGTCCCGTCCCGTCCTGTCCCGTCCTGTCCCGTCCTGTCCCGTCCTGTCCCGTCCCGTCCTGTCCCGTCCTGTCCCGTCCTGTCTTGTCCTGTCCTGTCCTGTCCTGTCCTGTCCCGTCCCGTCCCGTCCTGTCCCACCCGTTCCTGTTCCGCCCTGCCCTGCCCCGCCCTGCTTGGCCCTGCTATGCCCGTTGCCGCCACCCTGCCCTGCCCCGCCCAGTAGCGCCGGCACGGTGTCCGGACACATTGGCGAATGTCATTTTGCCGAATGTCATTTTGGCGAATGTCATTTTGGCGAATGCATATTGTCGAAGGACACTTTGACGACATGTCTTTTTGTCGAAATGTGAATATGCCGAAAGCGAAATGGCGAATGCCTTTTTGTCGAAATGCCTTCTTGCCGACGTGTTAAAATGTCGAAATGTCTTTTTGCCGACATGTCATTTTGTCGAAATGTCCTTTTGTCGAAATGTGAGAAGAAAAAAAAATCGAAATACTTTTTGCCGAATGACATTTTGTCGACATGTGAAAAGGTCGAAATGCCTTTTTGTCGAAATGTCATTTTGTCGACATGTGAAAAAGCCGAAATGTCATTTTGCTGCTGCCGGCACAGCTGTTGCATTGACGTGCTCCCGGTTAGATAAGTCAAGTTTGATTTCCCGATAAAGAGCGATAGTTTCGGTCAAATTGGCGAATATAATGGTCATGACTAGATAGTATAGTTTAAATAGCAATATAGGCTAACGTGACTAAAATGTGCATTGGTCGACGAAGGGAACTGTTCCATATGTTCGCAGCGGTCGGAATCCACAATTTGGGCAAAACAGCATCGGTAAAAGTTTGACGGTGGTCTAAATTTTAGGGGTGGCAATGCCACCCCAGTATCACGGCAGGGGTGGCAGTCTGCCACCCCTGCCCCACCCCTGACCGTCAGTGGCGCCGCCATTGACTGTCTGTCCCCGCTCCCGTACCCCGTGACTTTAGCAAGACTTTAGCCACGATATCCCAAGAGGATATGTGGCTTGACCGTTACAAACACAACTTGTATCCTAAGCGTCAGCGGTCAGAGACGCCACAGAATCTTTCTGAATCTTTCAGAAAGTTTTTTAAAAGTTTCAGTCGGTGGAGTCGGTGAATATCACAACTGACCTATCAATACTTATCTTGCTTATTACCACCAAACCGCATTTTTGTCAACATATTATATTTTTACCAACATATTAAAAAATATGAGGGACATTTCTACCCAAAAATCGCATGTAAAATTTGTGTAGTTAAGGAATGGATCGTCGAAACTTTTCAAAACATTTTAAAAGGTGTTGAAAAGTTTCGCGCAATAATCCTTCGTGAAAACGGCTAATATCAACATTGTGATTGTTGAAGTACTTAGGTACTTATCGAACAATATACTTTAATGTTCTGACATTCACTTCCTCAAACCATAAATATCCTACCCCACAGCCGTCTGTGAAGCAAACAGCACATTTCGCCGAAGGAGCGTCCCGTTACAAACAACAATTACCCGCTGACACTAAGGGCACCCTTCACCGGGCCTGAGTCATGACCGCCGTGATAGATGGCGTAACTCACTGCCTGACGGGTGATTGCCGGTCTGTGTTGGTAAGTGTTGCACATAACCACACAGCGCTGTTTGGCCCCGTGTCACCCGTCATCGCCGCCGATCGTCACCGCGATGGTGCGATGGTGACTGCCGGTGCTGGTCTCTTCTCCAGTCACCGGCAACGGGAGCCGCGGCGTCTCCTCATCGCGATGAGGAGACGCGTGGAGAGGAGACCTCGCCTCGTGCATCGGGGCCAACCGTCCGCAGCGGACCTCGGAGAGATGCTGATGATACTGCTGCTGCTGCTGACGATGATGATGGTGGTGATGGTGGTGATGACAAGAAGGCGGGAAGCCGATGACCATCTCTGACTGGTCAGCCAACCGCGGCGTGGCGCGCGGCGTCCGCCATCGCAGACGGTCGCAGTGCGGAGGAGAGATGCACAGGTGCAATGCCGGACGCTGCATAGTGTTGCCCCACCGCAGCACGTCGCTGCGGACTACGGTGTGTAACTGTGTCGGTTATCTGTCGCGCGGTGTCGCCGCCGCAGAGACGGGCTGTTCATCACAGACCGTTTATCTGGCGTATACTCCGCCTCCGGACCGCGGCGATCTGGCGGCCGCGGTGATGGCTGGGGTGGTGGTGATGGTGATGGTGACGGTGATGGTGCAGTTTTCCAGTCGTGCCGTATGCACGTGTCGCAGGTAATGCATCCCAGGTCGCTGGCAGCGTGCCAGGAGCGCCACTGACACTGCTGTTTATACTTCAGCTACAGCGCTTATATTGGCTACCTCTACGGCAACGTAACGTTTTTATATCTCTGTTAAATACCTATTGACTCAAAACTGGTATTGATTCATTTTTACATTGAGCCTAAGCCTAAGCAAAACGTTATCGTACGTACTTATTTGCTCTTTTAAGTTGCAAAAGTACGAATATATAGCTTGTTATAACACTGCTTAAACTACAAATAAAGATAAGCCGAACAAATGTCTCACAGGGGTGTAAGATGATTGCATTGTATTTTGGCCAGCAGTCTAGCACAAGCTCCAAAATGAATATTTCTTATGAGACATTTCCTTACTATGTCTACAGGCGGCACAAAATGGTCATATGCTACTTGTGTTGCCCACTTGTGTGTCGTGTTCGATCGATGTGTTCGATCTGTTGTTCAATGTCACCACTAACAACAATTGTACATGTTTGATGTTGATTGGTTCAATAAAGCAACGTGTATAGGCTAATAAACCCTATTCACAAATCATGTGACTACGGTCCTCTCCCTAATTGCAAATGTCCGTACTACTTAGCATAGAGGTGATTCAGCACAAACATATGGATTATGGATGCATTACTTCATGACGTTTATCGATATTGTACCGCTTAAGAAATGCACTAAATGACTGGAGCAATTTCCAACCCGGGAAGGATCGATGGAGAAGAATATGTGCGCGGTGCAGAAAAGCCTCAAGCTGTCGCGAGCAAACCTGTTCTTCATTTCAGATACATATACACCTACGTGCTCCATTTATCCTACAATGAATCCTTCATGCAGAGCCACATGTTTCCGAATAGCCACCCGTAAACGCTATACCCATTCTCGCGCCGTCTACCCGTTACCATGAGGCCAGAGTGCAGAGAGCAGAGTGCAGTGAGCGCACTGCATGTCTGGGGGCATCCAACGGTACCATCGAGCTATAATCTGCTGACCAGAGACCGCCGCCGGCACCGGCACCGGCACCGAGAGGCCCGGCGCGGCTCGGCTGACCCGCCGAGACCACGTGGACGTACAGCATCACTACTGACCTCGTTCTCCGCTGACCGGGAGGCGGCGGCGTCCGGCGGCGTCCGGCGGCGAAGTTGGCGCGGTCCGCCGCACCGCTGCTGCCGCTGGTCACACATGCCAGACATGGGCGGTCACTGAGTACCGGGTGTAGCGGCAGGGTGGCAACGAAGTTCAGCACCGGGTGTATCGGCAGGGTGGCAACGAAGTTCAGTACCGGGTGTAGCGGCAGGGTGGCAACGAAGTTCAGTACCGGGTGTAGCGGCAGGGTGGCAACGAAGTTCAGTACCGGGTGTATCGGCAGGGTGGCAACGAAGTTCAGTACCGGGTGTAGCGGCAGGGTGGCAACGAAGTTCAGTACCGGGTGCAGCGGCAGGGTGGCAACGAAGTTCAGTACCGGGTGTAGCGGCAGGGTGGCAACGAAGTTCAGTACCGGGTGTATCGGCAGGGTGGCAACGAAGTTCAGTACCGGGTGTAGCGGCAGGGTGGCAACGAAGTTCAGTACCGGGTGCAGGGATGTGGGGTAGGGTGTTTCATTTTGCACTTGTTGTTAGGAATCAATCGGCACCCTAGCTTTCCTAGTTCCGTTTTTCATGCTGATTTCGAAAATGAAGTCCGTTTTTGCCGCAAATGAGTGCTAAGGGTGGCTCAGTTGCCTTTTTGTTGGGATTATTGTCCTTGCGGCCATCCTAAGCGGTTTCTGGATATAAGTCCAGGAAATGCGATCACATTCTAACCTAAAAGGGTGTTTGCGTCATCAACATGTTTAATGACACCTTGTGCTCGTAAATTATACCAAGGTCATGTCGGGTCACTGACCTGTGACGGCATTTTTAAGTCATGGTGCTAATTTTGTCCCAACTTTCGCGTTCAGGAAGGCAATAATTTTACTAATCATGCATATAAAGGGAACAAGCATATCAACAATCATTCGAATTCTAGAACAAAAGGTTCAGGAACAAAAGGCGTAGCAGACTGCCACCTTTCACATAAAAATGTTTTGAAATATAACTATTATTATGTTAATTGTATTCCAATATATAGGCAACTTTTGTTCTTCTTCGTTTTCTAGACGATAGATCCAAAATATTTTGTCATTTTCGAAATATCTGAGAGATTTATCGTGCTTTATGTTTATTATTCCCTAAAAAAACATTCTCGGGAAGCGGAAATGAAGCAGAAGCCACGATATCTTGAAGTTCATATGAATCCGAGCTATTTGGTGGGCCCGAGGTGCGACGTTCGTCTGTCGATGGTGAGTAAGCCGTATACGGTATAGATTGCATGAGTTTGTTTGACCAGCTGCATGTTTTTGTAAACGCATAAATGTTAAAAAGTTTGTTTTAAAATAGTTTCACCTAAAGCCAGGTTCACAACGAATCCGTTAACTACCGTTATTCTGTCGACGATTGCTTTGTGTCCATTGAACAATTGATTATAATGCTACGACTAACGTATTAACTATATTGTCATAGTAAATATTATTGAAGAATAAAATTACATTGGTATTCGGATTTAGCTATGGATCTAACACAGAGAACAAAATGTCTTTAAAACCATCCGTCGACGGACCGATGGCCGTCAGCAGATCAAAATGGATCCGGTGTGAATCAGACCGTGTCATCGATACAGTACAATCGGACTGTATGTAGGTATATCTAACAGAGAGACGACAAAGTGTCTTTAATTAAATACATCCGTCGACGGACCGATGGCCGTCAGCAGATCAAAATGAATCCGGTGTGAACTGGACTGTATCAATGATATAGTTCAATCGGACTGTAGCATTGATATATTCCAATCGGACCGTAGCATTGATACAGTCAAATCGAACTGTAGCATTGATACAGTCCAATCAGACTGTACCATTGATACAGTCCGATTCACACCGGATCCATTTTGATCTGCTGACGGCCATCGGTCCGTCGACGGATGGTTTTTAAAGACATTTTGCCTTCTATCTGTTAGATCCATAACTAAATCCTGATACAAAAATGTCATTTTATTCTTCAATAATTATTTTTAATGGCAATATAATTAATACGTTAGTCGCAGCATTGTAATCAATTGCCCAATGAGCAAAAGGCAATCGTCGAGGGAATAACGGTGGTCAACGGATTCGTTGTGAACCTGGATTTAGTTGAAACTATTGTAAAAAGAAATGTATAACATTTACGCCTTTACAAAAACATGCAGCTGGACAAACAAATGCATGCAAGCTATACCGCATACGGCTTACTCACCATCGACAGACGAACGTCGCACCTCGGGCCCGCCAAATAGCTCGGATTCATATGAACTTCAAGATATCGTGGTTTCTGCTTCATTTCCGCTTCCCTAGAATGTTTTTTTTAGGGTATAATAAACATAAAGCACGATAAATCTCTCAGCTGTTTCGAAAATGACAAAATATTTTGGATCTATCGTCGAGAAAACGAAGAAGCACAAAAGTTAGCCTATTATATATTGGAATACAATTAACAGAATGTAGTTATATTTTAAAACATTCTTGCGTCAAAGGTGGCAGTCTGCTACGCCTTTTCTTCCTGAACATTTTGTTCTAGAATCCGGACGATTGTTCGATTGTTCGATTGTTTGTTCCTTTTCTATGCATGATTAGTAAAATTATTACCTTCCTGAACGCGAAAATTGGAGAAAATTAGCACCGTGACTTGAAAATGTCGTCACAGGTCAGTGACCTGACATGACCTGGATATAATTTACGAGTACAAGGTGTCAAAAAAGGCAAATGAGTCACCCTTAGCACTCATTTACGGCAAAAGCGGACTTCATTTTCGGAATCAGCATGAAAAACGGAACCAGGAAAGTTAGGGTGTCAATTGATTCCTAACAACAAATGCAAAATAGAACACCCTAATGTGGGGTGGTAACGAATTAGCGAGCGTCCATGAATATCGGCCGCCATCGGGTAGTGCTTGTCAGTATATATCAAAGTACCTACTTCAGGTCAAGTATGAAGTGGTGAAGCCAGAGCGGTGATTCATTGTTGTTATTTACCGTTTGTTTTAAGCCCTCTATGACGTCTTTTGAAAGCAAAATGAAACAAAGAGTTAGGTAATAATTGTAACTTGCATGGCCTGGAAATGGCATTTTTAATATAAACATTGTGTGCCTCATCCTTGTGAACTGATGCTCCTGCATATTATATTAATTTGTATATTGTATTTGTATTGTATTTGTATTTGTATATTTGTAAAACAGCGCTTCATGTGCTGTTTTACTTCATGTGCTGTTTTTTTTTTAGTGAAGCACCGTGTGCGATGTTCGCCGTCAACGACTAAAATCTTAATTTGAATGATCTTTTTAACTTATGTATCCCATCATTCGCAGGAAGGCCTCGCACCTCCACGAGCTATTCGTCGTATAAATGCCTTTATAAAAAGGCATTTATACGACGAATTATAGTCGCATGGTAGGGTTAAGATGCAGCCGAAGTGTCTCGCGTGCGTTTTAATTACGATCCCTCCCGAGGCTGTTCCTTGCTCATTTCAATCTCAGCGTAACCGCAAAACCGCAAAACCATTCTCATCTCGTGTGTGGTCTGTATTTCACCATCGACAATGCTCGGCGACGAAACTGGCGCGGTGAGCGCGGTGGGCGGCCGCGCGGTGACCCCAGTGACCCTCATGTCACCTGCGCGGTGACCCAGCGACCCTCATGTCACCTGCGGCACCGGACACCGGGTCACTCTGTACACACAGACCGTGAGAACCGGGCGCCCACGCAGCCGATCACCGCGCCGCCCTCTGACGACACCGGTGACGTCAGCGGTGCTGTGACGGTGGCGGCGCAGTAGCCACATTCGCGGCGCACGGCGGACGGACTGGGTCGGCGCTATGCTCCGCTGCACCCGGCCCAGTATTGGCTATCGGCACGGCCCGCGCGGCACGTGCGAGAGATACGGGACGGACGCCTGTGACCCGTTTCGCTCGACGCGGTATATTGCACGCTACTAAGAAGCGTGGTTGGTGGCTGGCTACGACAACAAGTGGCTTGTGCGTGGAAGCGTTTCGCGAATTTCGTGCTACCCGCGGGGCGAGATGAGACATCAATACATAACCGTTAACGCGATGAATAAATACTGAAAACATCGTTATACACAGAACAATCGACATTTCTTTGAACTACGAGTACGAAGCCGCAGTCCGTAACACCATTCATACTTTCCAAGGTGTCTGGTCGTCTTCTAAGATTATTACACTTCAGCGTGACTTAGAAAGACGGCGAGTAATCCCTCCTCACTCCGCTGCTCTGTCGGTGGGGCAGCTTTTGTTTGGGCAGTATGAGCGAACCATGCAACAGCTCAAACGCCGGCTCAAGCTCCACCCTAGGCAGACCGGCTGTTCTCTCAACCGAAATCAGCGCAACACCGTGTTTGCCTTCTCGGTCCTCCACAGGTGCGGACGCCCGCTGTCGGGGCACTCTCAGTCTATGGCAGCGGGCCGGACATTCTGTCTAACCGCTCCTCCCTACGGCTCTACGTTCAGTCGGCGCCCTTGACAAACTCCGAGTTATCGATTCCTGTGGAGAACGCCGTCGCCTTACCGCCACCGACGGAGCGCACTCGGGAGAACAGGAACACGGAGACAATGCAGGCGATGGCCAGCACCAACAACAGCATCACCAGGCCTGCCACGAAGCCCGGCACCGACATGCATACGCTGTGGCGGCCGGCGTCGGACCGCGCCTCCGACACGACCACCGTCTCGTTGTTGGCGTTCAGGCTGAAGGCCACGTCGCCGGGCGCCACCACCTGGATGACGCGCTCCGTCTCGACGTCGGTGGTGGCCTCACGGCGCTGCACGTGCCGCCGGCGCCGCTCGCCGGCCGGCTGCTTCGCGGCCTCGGCCGCCAGACGCTCCAGGTCCTCGTTGCTGAGGGCGCGGGGCTGACCAGAGAGCGAGCTGTCGCGCGGCGCACCTGGCCGCCTCCGACGCAGCGGGTCCTCCGCGAAAGAGACGGGCGCGGCGTCCTGGTGCGTCGCAGCGCCCTGGCGGTGCAGCAGACTGGCCGGCAGATCGACCTCGTTGGTGTGAGTCTCCTCAGGCCGGGTGGCCAGAGCGCCGTCCTTGTCGCTGCCGGCAGCCTCGTAGTCGCCGGCAGGGTGACGAGGAGCCAAGTCGTAGCCGAGGGCGCCACACGCCGGCGGCGGGCACTGGTAGCGGCATACCTGGATCACACACTGGAAGTGGACGTTCATCGAGTCGGGGAACTTGAACGCCTGGAAGTAGGCGTACGAGACTACCGATGCCGACGAGCCGAAGTTCTTGATCTTCTGGAACTTGGACATGACCTTGGGTCGTACCACGCAGCCGTTCTCATCGACCAGCTGGATCGGCGCGCGGTGGCCGTCGTGGGCGACGCAGTTGCGGACGAGCATGTCGAACTTGTTCTCGTCGTCCTTGATGGCGAGCACCATGGTCATGGTCTGGCCGATTTTGACGATACCGGAGACCTCGGAGGCCCAGGGGCCCTTGCCGACCTGGATCTGCATCCAGCACTGCAGGTTGTCGCCGAGGAAGTTGGCCGTCACCGCGTTCAGCATGTCCACCTGGAACGGCCTGAAGGTTACCTTCTTCTCGTAGTAGTCGTACCAGGTGCAGCGCAGCTTGCGCGCCTGGTCCCAGACTTCCTGCACCTGCGGGTCGTACTGGATGATGATGGTGTTCTCCACGAAGCTGCCGGTCGGGTTCGGCTGGCCGTAGCTGCCGCCCTCCGAGGCCGCCATGCCGCACGAGTTGAGGTAGATCTCAAATTGGGCGTTCAATGCACCCGAGCCTGGCTCCATGTGCACGCAGTTGTGATCCGAGTAGTGGCCCTTGCTGAAGATCATGCCGTAGAAGGGACGGTCGAAGTCGACGATGACGCGCATGCTCGATTTCTCGCACTGCACCTCGATGTTGAGGATCTTGGGCATGTCGGGCGCGGGCAGCAGCCACGGGTCGGCGCCGATACCGTTGGCCGGCGGACCGTACCCGTCGCCGGGGTGAGTGGGAGGGCCGAACGGAGGCTGCCCGTAGGAGAGGCCGCCGAGAAGCGGGCCGCCGCCGCCGCCGCCGCCGCGGTGCTCCAGCGGCAGCCGGGCCGACAGCAGGTCCGGAGAGCCATCCAGGTCGTGTGAGGAGGCCGTCTTGCCGGCGTCATCGCAGGAGACGAGCTGTCGGAGGACAGAGAGCAGGGTGGCATGGTCACAGATCATGACAGAATCGGGTTGACACACACACACGGTGGTGTTGATCACCACAGAAGAAGAGTTTTCAGACAGGAGAAGGACATGGTCAGGTCAGGCTCACACTAATAACACACGAGACCAGTTATATAAGTCAATCAATTAGTCTAATACGTTTCCCTAGTAAACAATAAACATATATCTTGATACATCTCGTAATTAAACAATCATCTTTCAGTTGATAAACGTCAACTCAACTTGATTACCGAGCAGGCGCGAAGGGTCCGTGAGGTTTCTCGTCAACTTACTAGACAAATTTACATTTGACCCGGCCCGAACTGGCCCGACCGGGCCGGGAACGGGTCGGACCGGGTCGATCCGGCCCGACCCGGCCCGACCCGGCCCGAACCAGCCGTACAGACGCTTTTCAGAAGCAAATAACTTTGCAACCACTGCTCCGATTGAGATCGGGTTTTCACCATTGGATAGGACCATCAAATCAATTTTGATTTTGGTATAGTGCGTTCTGATAGGGGTGGTACCACAGCGCGTGGTACACGCAAACACCGAAATGAACCAAAATAATTGTTGATCAAAAATGGCATTATTAATCTAAGCATTAATTTATACGCTGAGGCATGCGGCGCTCAGGACGTACTCCATTTTGGCGGATTCAAGAAAGGAGATCATAAACAATTTAATAGGTTAGTAAAACGCCTTTGCCACACCGCGCCCACTCGGTCCTCGCCCAAAAAAGGCGTTTTACTGGTATTGTATAATATAGTATTATTCACCTTTTCATTGGCTTAATACTGATTCATACAAATCATTCAATTTGTTGCCGTGGTCATTAACTCATTACTCAGCTCATCATTTCCGGATAACATTACGCCAACACCGTTATAAACATTTCCACTCATCTTGACCTCAGCGGCTCTCTGGGTGGTATTGAAATTCCAGAAATGATTAGATGACCGCGCGGCGCCTCAAAGAAATCAATCCCGGGCGCCACCGCCACCCGGCACCGGCGATGACGTTCAAATTACTGGCGCTCTAAATAATGACGGCTGCCGTTGTTCTGTGCGCGCCACGGGAGATTTATCGGGCACGCCACCGTTACCGGACGGACATTAGCTCGGGCTCGGTCGGCGCTGATGAGGAGACTGCTGAGAGCAGACCGGCGCAGATGGACCGCGCGGTGCCGCCGCCATCCTCGACTCTTTACGGCCTCCCGCTGACGACCAGGGAGCGAGTCGAGGCGCGGTGTGGTCATTCGAGGCAGTGGCTCGCTGACCACAACAGAGGAGCAGCTCGATGGCCAGGCGTGGCCATCACTGGCGGCGGTCCGGCGGTGCCGCTCTGACTCTCTCAGAGTCCGCTGCTGTGACCTGTGCCGGCCGTCGGCCGCCAGCCGCTGATTGCTTCGGAATGCGACCACAGGCTGCGTCAGCCGGCCGGCGGACGCCGAGACGTTTGCGGCGCAGACGGAGCGACATTTGCGGCGCAGACATACGAGTGTCGCACGGCGCGGCAGAGTGGGTGATGGATACCGTTCCTCCGCACGGCCGCCCCGGTCCGATATATGAAGGCGCAGAGTCGTGTGACACAGGACTAAGTATTGACATATCAGAGGCTTCCGACTTAATTGGCGCGGGGAACTTCTCTGGTCGTTTTGCGGAAGTAAGAGTATCACAATGGATTTTTTTGTTGTAAATGATGGTAATTGCTTCGATATACAGAGGCACTTAAGTAAGATCGGTAGTCATTTGTGTGATGCTTGAAACCATTGACGTTCGATATTCCAATCTTTACAAACATCTGCGCCAGAATCCAGAGCACATGTTGACCGAGATCACGCACTACTGACTAGAAGCCATTTTTCGATCGATGGCGTAGTTTTTGTCGCTCGCATTATTAGGTCAGAACAAGTTTCGCCGGTAGCCAACGAGAGCAATGGCTCATGTTTTGCAAAACACGCTGATCAACACCACGAAAAACAGTGGCTTTCTCGTTCATCCAATTTTACTGCCACTCTACTGGACCACAAAATTAGCGGCGAAACAGTCCGTGACGGCACGTAGGCAACCCTTTCACTTTCATATCACGCTTTTTAACACCGTTAACTATGGAACCAATGTTCCTCATCATGTTTTACATGATACATTTTATCAGAACTAGAGTATGAAGTAAGAATTCCCATTGCTTGGATTAAAGCGTGCGACATACGGGGTATTTTTTATGGTCGCTTCACACACGCTGACGTGTGTGAGACATCAGACAGTGTTTATGTCGCAGTTGTCATGCACTCCTTGAGAAGGTGACGGCTGGTATTTCTTACCTGCAGCAAAAGGATAAGACCCGCAGCTATCCGGAAGCTGGTCATGTTGGATGGATGCGTCTGAAAAGAGCGGCATAAATATTGTCACATAAATACACAAGCTCTTAAGCAATGGCTCTACACCAATGTACAAACAAATATAATTTCGATAAGTAAACAGTTACCATTTTGATGTACAAATGAGCAGAGATAGCATTTGTGTACAACAAACTATCTTTGACTTCCAATACATATGGATACATACTTCTTATAATACATATACATTGGTGCATAGCAGACTATCCTTTGCCTTCCGAATATGGATAGAGACTACATGTGTACATAACAGAGTATCCTTAGACAGCCGATACAGGTGGAGACTGCGATTATGCACAACAAAGCATCCTTTGGCATTCAAGCTGGACGGAGACTGACTGCACTTGTGCATACCAGTATCCCTCATATGGCACTTTGGATGGAGACTGCATTGATTAATGGGAGAGTATCTCGTCTTTGCAATATGTGTACGTGATTGAGATCGAAACATATGGAGCTATCGATGGAACTATGTTCATCTACAACAGACCAGTTGTTCACTGCGAAAATAAACAAGGGACACACGATTTAAATGCAACGCAAGCTATTTAACCAAAATGTGTTTTGTATATGTTTAAGCTGTACAAAAAATGTCCATTGAAACTTCGCCATCATCCCATTACATCCGTGGCCACCATTTGCGGAGAATTCCCGGCTGGCAGTCCCGGCGGTACCACAGCACCCGGATGTCGTCGCGGCGTCCGGACAGCGGCACGGTGCGCTGCTATGTCGCGTATTTGGAGCAAACAACGCTATCTAAGCGTCGCTGGTGTCCGCCAGAGTCGACAAACAAGGCGCGGTGGGATCGGGACGAGACGCCGCCGTGTGCCTCCAGGGCTAATCACTGCTCCGATAATCCAGAGCGATGTCTCGGGCTGCTGTTGTGACGATCCACGGCGGCTGCGGTGGAGGGGGCGGGGCGGTGGTGGGGGAGGGGAGGAGGGAGGGGGAGTGGAGGCCGAGCGTCGGCCGCCTCTGCCGCCGGCTGTTTGTGGCATGGTGGTGACGTCATTGGACCCGTTACCCGCATGTGACGGGAGGCGACGGGTGCCAGCTGGCTAGGAAGTCGGTCAGTGGCGGGGAGCCCGTGTACAGGGGCGACGCCTTTCAACGGCCGACCGCGCGCGGGAACGCTCCAATGGACTCCGGAGCGGGCAGAGGGGAGTGGTCTATGAAAAGTGTGTGAAGGCTGGCGAAACATCTGCAGAAATGGATGGAAGGTCGCTGCCCGCGGAATTCCATATAAGGGACGCTGGAACGTTGCCGATGTGTAATACGTTTGATGAATGACCGAACGATGTGCAATTTCAAGCTTACACATTGATCTGTTTGTGCGTGGATGTTAGCCTGACGTAAACAGTCACTTTCAAGTTCCATTAATATTCAATGCATCTGAGCTACATTCCCGAAGAGTTCAAACAGCCTAAAAATTTATTTTAAATTTAACCAAATAAAACTAGGTAATGATTAACCTGCAGTTGTCGCTCAACTTCCACCGCGCCTTACAATTTACAAAACGAAGCATTAGAAAATAGCGTCCTTTCGGATTTCATACGGATACCTATGTGGCCTCTGACAACCAGAATATGTCATTATGCGATTGTCTAATGGTATCATTACGGCTTCAGCATTCACTCCAGTCTCCAACGTGTCGACACCAGACAGTGAACGTGTTAACCTTTCGTCGTTCCCCCGACGTACCCGTCTATCACGCATGACAGGCGCTGCCTTTTAAAGGCTGCGTGTTGCCGCCAGTCACGCTACGCCTACCGTGACGCCTGCCGAAGGCTGTTTGAAGCACGACTGGACACAGTGTCGTGCAACTCAAGATTGATGTCATATTCAAAACAATTGCATATGTTTTGAAATCACTCCTAAGTTGCGTCATCCTTGTTGCAGAGCTCGGTGCAAAAGACACCATAGCAGTGTAACTATCCATGAATTATGCCTCTAGATTGGCATATCTGCGCGGTCGCAGCGCAGGCCAGTGTGGAATGGAAGCACGCATGGCTGAGGTAGAGAGGGCGAGACCGACTCACTGACACGGTCTGACAGCGTGACGTGACCCCGGCGTCACAGCCGTGACACCGACCGGTTTCCCTTTTCTATCCAGCCACCCCGCCCGGCCCGTCACGGGGCCCCACAGTCAGGCACGAGGCCCTGCAGTCAGCTCGGGACAGGCGGTGCCGGCTAGAGCGGGGCACGGGGCGGGCGGTGCCGGCTGAAGCGGGCTGGTGTAATGTCTGTCATTCCACGGTGGCTTTCAGTCACGAGGTGGTCATTACGGTGACATCGTCAGCACTTTGTGCCATAGACCGCGTTATGCTGCATGGCTGTTGTATCCAAAGACAGTGAAAATGGTTAAGTTGTTGGCAACATGGAATTTCCCAAAGTTGAGAGCTAATAGCAACTCAATATAATAATAGCAAAAACTAAATTGTTAAGCTCACCGAGCATTCCCTTTATTAGATAGCTATCAACCGTTAAATTGGTGAAGTTCAGAAAAGTGTTCCGGAGAAACTACGTAACAATGACGGTTCCCAAACCCTTCTCTATTTTTTTCTTCTCGTCCACATGAGATGAACAGAGAATAATCAACCGTTAAATGACTGCAGTTTAGAAAAGTGTGTCCAGGAGAAACGATTTAATGACGACGGTTCTCAAAGGCTTCTCGACTTTTGTGTCCGCATGAGACGAAAATTGAACAATGATCTACGGATGAGCGCACAACCGAGTGCTCTGGAGTCATTAACTCGTCTTCTTTCTCGTCGCCTCCAAATTTATCTGCGGTGCACACACAGTTCCAGCATAACGACAAGCTAACTGGGTACCACATGGTTGGAAATGAAATGACTAGTGCGCAAGCGGCTTCAACACTCGGAACCCGCTGTTCCGTCGGTCTGTTTTTTTTTACAGCCGCGTTATAAACTTTCCAACAATCAACGTCCGGTTCCGCCGTCACAAAACAGTCGCGGCATCTCACGCACCAGCCGCCAAGCGCGTCAAACTATTCTCAGCTGACAGCCGGCTGACCTCTCTCTTCCTCTCTTTCTCTCGCTGCGCCTCGCGTCGCTGAGTTACGGTGTCGGAAGCGACTCGCCGTCTCGCCCGTCTCGCCAGTCCAGCGTCCGTCAGCAGTCACAGTCCGTCAAGCACAGTCCGTCAGCCGTCACAGTCCGGTCAGCGGGGACTGATAGTTCGGCACGTGACGAGCTGACCGGGGATCCTCCAGCTGTGCTGAACAGACGCACCAGGCGGCCTCGGCTCGTGCTGCACGCTGACGCCGGTAACGGAGAGTGTCGTATGGCTATCTGGCGTGTAATGGCGTCACAGCGCAGACGGTGTAGTCCCGGTCGACACAGTGAATCGCGCTTTGAGGCTGTTAAAGACACATAATGTCACTGGTGTTGGATGTGAAAAGCTCTCAGGATCCGTGCAAAAATCGTGAATTGTCAGCCTTTCAACCAGTCGGTCCCGGCGTGATGTGCCGATATACCCCGATATCGTACCCCGTTAATCGGAATATACCCCGATATCGTACCTCGTTAATCGGAATATACCAAGATATCGTACCCCGTTAATCGGAATATACCCCGATATCGTACCCGTTAATCGGAATATACCCCGATATCGTACCCGTCAATCGGAATATACCCCGATATCGTACCCGTTAATCGGAATATACCCCGATATCGTACCTCGTTAATCGGAATATACCCAGATATCGTACCCCGTTAATCGGAATATTCCCCGAAATCGTACCCCGTTAATCGGAATATACCCCGATATCGTACCCCGTCAATCGGAATATACCCCGATATCGTACCCCGTTAATCGGAATATACCAAGATATCGTACCTCGTTAATCGGAATATACCAAGATATCGTACCCCGTTAATCGGAATATACCAAGATATCGTACCCGTTAATCGGAATATACCCCGATATCGTACCCCGTTAATCGGAAATAGGTGCCGGTTGAGGTCATCAGATTTGCTCATCTCTCTCCATGATAAACCAACTCTAAATACTCTAATTTAATAAAAGGCATCCAAGTGGTGTTTCAACCTCATTATACGGAGGCAAACTCAGCCCATCCACCTCTTCTACGCCGTCGGCGGTCACCGGCGGAGACCGGAGCGCTGCGGCTGCGGTGCCGGCGGTACCGCTGGTCGTCTGTCACTTCTGCCGGGTCGCTGACGCCTCCGCCGCGGCACCGGCGGCTAATCGACGGTCAGGAGAGGAGTCGAGAGAGGAGAGAGGAGTGCCGTTAGCGGAGTGGAGAAGCAGCGGCGCCCACTGCACACCCATCATGGGCTCATCACACCGTGGGAGCGCCCGGCAATGAACCGCGGGCAGCTGCGCCCACCGGACGCCTGACGCCGCCCGCCACACTCCGTTCGCGTCCCGCCTCCTGAAGCCCGAAGCCCGTCTCCTGAAGCCCGAAGCCGGAAGCCGGACGCCGGACAGACCGGTCAGCGGGCCGTGTGAGGTACGCGTGGGTAATACCGGCGCCAATGGCGGCTGTGGTTATCGGAAATGGTGTGGGGCGTGCCGTGCCGGACGGTGTGAATTGCTTATGATACGAGAAGTGGGTCATTCGACAGGTCACGGAAAACGTGCCGATGTTGGAGAGGCGCGGACATCGAAAAACCGCGCGTGAGCTACTCTTGCTGCCTTGAATAAGAATGTCAGATAGTTTCATCTCATGACTGAAAGATGCATGAGTCTCAAATACGTGGAAAGTATGTGATGGTGAAATACATTTGCAACACAATATTTATTTTGTATTCTGGGCGATAGTAAATTACTGCTGTCCCCTTTTCCTGATGTTTGCAAAGCAGCATCTTGAGTCAAATGACTTCGACGGATGGCGCACAGCTTCCCTATTCAGTGTGTCACCTCTCTGTGTCAGCATGTCATCTAATCTGAGCAGCATAAAGACGGCCAGAGTACCGTATTCCTCTCGTCGCCTCTCCGGTCCACCGCCCGCCGTCAATCCCCTAACGCCGGCCGTTCATCCCCCACCGCCCGCCGTCAGTTCCCTAACGCCGGCCGTTCATCCCCCACCGCCCACCGTCAATTCCCTAACGCCGGCCGTTCATCCCCCACCGCCCATGGTCAATTCCCTAACGCCGGCCGTTCATCCCCCACCGCCCGCCGTCAGTTCCCTAACGCCGGCCGTTCATCCCCCACCGCCCACCGTCAATTCCCAAACGCCGGCCGTTCATCCCCCACCGCCCAACGTCAATTCCCTAACGCCGGCCGTTCATCCCCCACCGCCCATGGTCAATTCCCTGACGCCAGCCGTTCATCCCCCACCGCCCACCGTCAATTCCCTAACGCCGGCCGTTCATCCCCCACCGCCAATGGTTAATACCCTAACGCCGGCCGTTCATCCCCCACCGCCCACCGGCGATTCCCTAACGCCGGCCGTTCATTCCCACCGCCCACCGTCAATTCCCTAACGCCGGCCGTTCATCCCCCACCGCCCACCGTCAATTCCCTAACGCACATAGTTCATCCCCCACCGCCCACCGTCAATTCCCTAACGCCGGCCGTTCATTCCCACCGCCCACCGTCAATTTCCTAACGCCGGCCGTTCATCCCCCACCGCCCACCGTCAGTTCCCTAACGCCGGCCGTTCATCCCCCACCGCCCACCGTCAATTCCCTAACGCCGGCCGTTCATCCCCCACCGCCCACCGTCAATTCCCTAACGCCGGCCGTTCATCCCCCACCGCCCACCGTCAATTCCCTAACGCCGGCCGTTCATCCCCCACCGCCCACCGTCAATTCCCTAACGCCGGCCGTTCATCCCCTACCGCCCACCGTCAGTTCCCTAACGCCGGCCGTTCATCCCCCACCGCCCACCGTCAGTTCCCTAACGCCGGCCGTTCATCCCCCACCGCCCACCGTCAGTTCCCTAACGCCGGCCGTTCATCCTCCACCCCCACCGCCCACTGTTGGCATCCGCTTCCGACTGCCGACTGCCGACTGCCGACTGCCGACTGCCGACTGCCGACTGCCGACTGCCGACTGCCGACTGCCGACTGCCGACTGCCGACCGCCGACCGCCGACCGCCGACTGCCGACTGCCGACTGCCGACTGCCGACTGCCGACTGCCGACCGCCGACCGCCGACTGCCGACTGCAGCAGCAGCAGCAGCGGGACTGCAGTGATGAACGGCGTACGGCCGCGGGAGTTGGCAACATCACGCAACGTCCGCTGCACGATCCGGCGGTCGGCCGACCCAGAGCGGCCTCGCGCGAGAGAGATGGGCCAGTAAGATGTCGGCCGCGCCGGGACCGGCACCGTTACTCCGACACACTGGCCGACTGACGCCGGCTGCTGCTCGGGCGCGAACCAGTCACGTGCCGAGATGCCACGTGAAGATACACGGAGGGCTATTGATAAGGTTTGTGATAGAACTCAGGATAGGAACACTTACCAATTTGTAATGCCAAAAAAGTGATTTGGAATTCCCGAAATTCCTTCACAAATTAATAAGGGCGAGGATCATTAAGTAAAATGAAAAACTGGTTCATAATCCTAAAGATCGCAACCTTTTATGAGCAACCCTTGAAAAGATATAAGATACCGAACTTTAATAATAGCTATAGAGGGTTTCAGATGTATAAAAATCAATTGTACAGTTGAATTAACGTCTTAGAGTTTGTTTTAATGCGGACTTCAAATGCATAGTTATTTACCAATAAATATCTCACTATTTTGTATTCTTTAGAGCCTAAAAGATCAACAATATTTTTAAGCAAAATACCCGGATGATTTGGATCCACAAAATCTTTCACTTAAGTTCACAAAATATCCAATCAAATTATCTTGCTCTAAGCTCTTAACGAATAACCAAGATATCCTCGTCAAAATTAAAGAACATGATGGAAGATTCTACATGACTTCAGATCCAGATCCAGATTAAGCACACTGCTTGGCCGAACACAAAAATGATGGTAGAAGAAAAGTCGACTAGGATGTTTGCTAAATCAGGCACATAAGGCTTCCTTCATGGTATGTGAAGGTGGCTGGCATTGGCTATTCAGAGGTCACCCAGTTGTTCTGTTACGGCCAATGCCGTATCGATACATGTCATGTCCATTGTTAACATGGCAATACTTGTCCATTGCTCAGCTGATGCTACTCAACATCCCATGCTCAAACGGGGAAAGAATAGTGTGGCGGTCAAATTCACTGGATGCTGGCATAGCATCATCCAATGTCAATCAGAGTTAGCGGTCTCTCCTAAGCACAGCAGATACCGAACTTTATAAAAAAAGAAGATAAAAGATAGAAGATAACGTCCCTATTATCTTAGATTTTCCCCAGTGATGAACTGCCATGGTCTGTATCATCGCGGTGGCCATCCGCTATCACTCGGCACCACAGGCTCTGGCATACGGTGTGATGAGCTGAATCCGCCACTGTCGGCAGCCTGTCCGAACGGAGCACTGTCGGCAGCCTGTCCGAACAGGGCACTGTCGGCAGCCTGTCCGAACGGAGCACTGTCAGCAGCCTGTCCGAACGGAGCACTGTCGGCAGCCTGTCCGAACGGAGCACTGTCGGCAGCCTGTCCGAACGGAGCACTGTCGGCAGCCTGTCCGAACGGGGCACTGTCGGCAGCCTGTCCGAACGGAGCACTGTCGGCAGCCGGTCCGAACGGAGCACTGTCGGCAGCCTGTCCGAACGGAGCACTGTCGGCAGCCTGTCCGAACGGAGCACTGTCGGCAGCCTGTCCGAACGGAGCACTGTCGGCAGCCTGTCCGAACGGAGCACTGTCGGCAGCCTGTCCGAACGGAGCACTGTCGGCAGCCTGTCCGAACGGAGCACTGTCCGATCTGTGCAGAGTCACCGACACAGATGACTGTTAAATTCCATCAGTGGCAACTGCCCAGACAACTCGCCGCCAGATGACAGAAAACTGGCCGCCAGATAACAGATAACGGGTTCGTCAGATGACAGACAACTGGCCACCAGATGACAGACAACTGGCCGCCAGATAACAGATAACGGGTTCGTCAGATGACAGACAACTGGCCACCAGATGACAGACAACTGGCCGCCAGATAACAGATAACGGGTTCGTCAGATGACAGACAACTGGCCACCAGATGACAGACAACTGGCCGCCAGATAACAGATAACGGGTTCGTCAGATGACAGACAACTGGCCACCAGATGACAGACAACTGGCCGCCAGATGACAGACAACTGGCCGCCAGATGACAGACAACGGGTTCGTCAGACGACAGGCGGCAGCTGAAGGGACGTGAGAGGATGACGGGTCGTGAAGGGACAGCTGGAGGGACGTGAGAGGATGACGGGTCGTGAAGGGACAGCTGGAGGGACGTGAGAGGATGACGGGTCGTGAAGGGACAGCTGGAGGGACGTGAGAGGATGACGGGTCGTGAAGGGACAGCTGAAGGGACGTGAGAGGATGACGGGTCGTGAAGGGACAGCTGGAGGGACGTGAGAGGATGACGGGTCGTGAAGGGACAGCTGGAGGGACGTGAGAGGATGGCGGGTCGTGAAGGGACAGCTGAAGGGACGTGAGAGGATGACGGGTCGTGAAGGGACAGCTGGAGGGACGTGAGAGGATGACGGGTCGTGAAGGGACAGCTGGAGGGACGTGAGAGGATGACGGGTCGTGAAGGGACAGCTGGAGGGACGTGAGAGGATGACGGGTCGTGAAGGGACAGCTGGAGGGACGTGAGAGGATGGCGGGTCGTGAAGGGACAGCTGGAGGGACGTGAGAGGATGGCGGGTCGTGAAGGGACAGCTGAAGGGACGTGAGAGGATGACGGGTCGTGAAGGGACAGCTGAAGGGACGTGAGAGGATGACGGGTCGTGAAGGGACAGCTGGAGGGACGTGAGAGGATGACGGGTCGTGAAGGGACAGCTGGAGGGACGTGAGAGGATGGCGGGTCGTGAAGGGACAGCTGAAGGGACGTGAGAGGATGACGGGTCGTGAAGGGACAGCTGAAGGGACGTGAGAGGATGACGGGTCGTGAAGGGACAGCTGGAGGGACGTGAGAGGATGACGGGTCGTGAAGGGACAGCTGAAGGGACGTGAGAGGATGACGGGTCGTGAAGGGACAGCTGGAGGGACGTGAGAGGATGACGGGTCGTGAAGGGACAGCTGAAGGGACGTGAGAGGATGACGGGTCGTGAAGGGACAGCTGGAGGGACGTGAGAGGATGGCGGGTCGTGAAGGGACAGCTGGAGGGACGTGAGAGGATGGCGGGTCGTGAAGGGACAGCTGAAGGGACGTGAGAGGATGACGGGTCGTGAAGGGACAGCTGAAGGGACGTGAGAGGATGACGGGTCGTGAAGGGACAGCTGGAGGGACGTGAGAGGATGACGGGTCGTGAAGGGACAGCTGGAGGGACGTGAGAGGATGGCGGGTCGTGAAGGGACAGCTGAAGGGACGTGAGAGGATGACGGGTCGTGAAGGGACAGCTGAAGGGACGTGAGAGGATGACGGGTCGTGAAGGGACAGCTGGAGGGACGTGAGAGGATGACGGGTCGTGAAGGGACAGCTGAAGGGACGTGAGAGGATGACGGGTCGTGAAGGGACAGCTGGAGGGACGTGAGAGGATGACGGGTCGTGAAGGGACAGCTGAAGGGACGTGAGAGGATGACGGGTCGTGAAGGGACAGCTGAAGGGACGTGAGAGGATGACGGGTCGTGAAGGGACAGCTGGAGGGACGTGAAAGGATGGCGGGTCGTGAAGGGACAGCTGAAGGGACGTGAGAGGATGACAGGTCCCACAGGATGACGTCAAGGCGTTACCTTAAGTGGCTATCGATTTAGGCGTTACCTTAAGTGACTATCGATTTGGGCGTTACCTTAAGTGGCTATCGATGTAGGCGTTACCTTAAGTGGCTATCGATTTAGGCGTTACCTTACGTGGTTATGGCTGAAGATGGATTTCTTACGTGGATGTTTTTATTCAAATTTAGCTCTTATGTTCATGCTACTCATAAAGTATTGGCATGTGTTGAATACCTTTCAGACTAAATATCGGTATTGAAATACCTATGAAAAGCGAGCATAAACAGGTGGAAAATATGTAATGAAAATAATTGTGTTGGCAATGTTCCATTTAATGCACTTATGAATGTCCATCATTGACATATTGATAATATTCCAAAAGTAGATGATGACCAATTTATCAATACGACCAAGGGCATTACGTGTTACGCAAATACTACATCTTACTTCCACCTGGCGTTTGAAATAAATATATAACCAAACGTGCGCGCCCATTGCCATTACATTAAGAAGTTAACCTGAGGCCTCTTGATCTCAGGTTGACAGGTTGACTCAGATTGACTCAGGTTTGGTGAACCGCGTATTTTTTTCAGTTTTGACAAGAGTTTCCTAAATCGATGGCCACATATCAATGGCATTACCACGAGCGTATTTTGAGCGTTTCCGGTACTCAGGTTTTTTCTTTTTACTCCTAATTGTGTGTAGCCTGCTGTGCTGTTTGTGTATAGTTATAGTGGTTTTCTTGGTTGAACTGACAAACTACCTTTGACAAATGATTGTCATTGGCAGCAAATACAGGATGGTAATAAATAGTAGAAGATGGTTGATTAAAAATACATAAGCTGTAAATATAACCAAAACTCATGTAAAATTTGCTTTTGAAAATGTTTATTGCACGCTAGTTTAATTTAAATATACCTGTATCAAGGCACATTTTTGAATAAAAATTATGATTGCGCATACTAAACCTTGGGTTTAATCGAGTGCATTAATCACCATTGATCGACAGACCAAATACTTTAAGATATAACCATTTTTCACCGTGAAATTTACCAAATATTTGTTGAAAATCGCATCATAGAAGGGGTTGTGCTAGGGTTAATTATTTGCGGTGTGTTTAATATAAATGTCCAGGATTACCATGACATTAACTAATTATATTGTTTGTAAATAAGTTAGAGAATAAACCCATGATTTTAACAGACACAAGTTGACGCTACATAGAAGCACCAAACGCCACTCACCAGTACCACGCTAGGTCCCGATCAGCTGTTCCGTTCAATTCCAGCGGCAGTGGGTCGCCTCACTACTGCGCATGCGCACCACCAGCGACACAGAGACAGTGCCGCGCCGACGCTCAGTCCCACACTGGTGCAAAGTAGGTTAGTAAGGTGGTTTTATTCGACGGCACTGCACCCGCTCGCCGTCACTCTCGATCCTCGCGCCGGCACCGTGCACCCGGCCGCAGCGCAATCGGACGGTGAAATCCGGCCACATTGTCCGCATTCTTCTCGGAATAGGTGTTTTATGTTTCATTCGCCCCTATCGATTCACATTTTTGACATTAATTTGTTTCTTGTAGGAAAAAATGTTACAGATCTGGTAGGTGATTCATTTTGACGTTTTGTTTGTGAGATTGTATTCATAATACACGTAATAATGCAGAAATTACAATTAAGCAATTGGTGCAAAAGTGCCAAAGCACTTAAGTCATGGCACCGCTTGCAAACTCTATACGTGTTGTATTATTTCGTTCGGCCGCCCATCAAAGCGCCAGGTCTCGCGCGCCCCCTGGTCTCGCGCGCACGTAATCAATGCACAATACCGATGTGATATTTTGGTTTTGGCATTTCGTTGCAACATTTCTGGAATTCCGGAACTCGCCTTATTGCAATGGCTGTTCTTCATTACAAAGGACTAGGCTTGTTTTCGACTTCGAACCGGACTGATGACTGTTTCCATGACGTTTTAGGAGTTTACCTCTATCCGATAATTTAGTAGCTCACTATTTAAGTTGTAATAAGGGATTAGGAATTTACTTTATTTTCACATGATTTAATTCCGAGAGATTGCAGAAGCAATCTGTTTCAATTTTAAATCAAGATACTTACTTTATTAGTAGACGTACCAAACTTAGAGTGGTATTTTCATGGATTCGTCATTCTGAAGTGAGCATTGAGGAAGCCTATGCTATATGCATATGTATGGCAAACAGTATGTCTTCAGGATTGCTGTCACATTTCATATATTCGTTTGTTTGAATGCGTCTGGAAAATTAAGCCAATAAGATCCCTTTTATGTGTTAACGTAAATGAAAGCATAAGTTTCCTAGTTCGAATATATTATCATATTGCCCATTCTTAAAATTTTAAGTAAAATTAAGATAAAATTATATTGTATTAAACATTTACAGCTTAACTCGGCATTGAATGGGGTCTCAGCCGAACGCCATTGACTGGGGGGGGAGGGGCGTTAAAGGCCCCCTGGTTATCTTCCGAACCAATGATCGCAGCAAGACGAGCAAGGCGGCATTCGAAAGCTCTCAATAAGACTAATATAAAACATGCTCGAAAGTTTCCAATTGAGGTCGCATGTCAGGTCAAGGTAAGGTAAAATGTCAAAATCGAGGTATTTGAGTATATGGGCCATACTTTCCATCCAAAGCCTCCGATTGCATCCATGATCACCCAAAGTGCTCTCAAAGGTATAATGCACATCCGTCATGAGCTAAAGTGAGATTTTTGGCAAAGGTTAATGTCAAGGTCAGGTCAAAGAAGGTCACTATGCGCAAAATATCTACGAAAGTCATGCAACATATGTTTGTGAGTTATTTTACACGTGTAATTCGATAGTGATATTCATTTTACCACCTGACTTCATTTACATAAAGTTAGTGTCAAGCTCAGGTCAAGAGCAGGTCACATGAGGTCAAATTCGAAATGGATAAATATAAATAAAAAAGGCATGTTTCTGGACCAGTTTTGCCTCAGAAATGCAGAGGGGACATTAATGTTTTCGCAACTAGTCACTTAACCCCTTCCCCCAAAAAAAATAATGAGTTACCCATACTTTAGAAGCCATAAGTCAGTCAAAAATGGTGATATTGTTTTCAAATTTGGTTTGGAAATTGTCCATATGTGGTTCCCTGATATACATTGCTTTTAATATCTTTAAAATTTTGATTTTGTGGTCATTTTTTCACACACACAAAAACAAAATTGGGGATCAAAAAACAAAATTTTCACAAATCCGAGACAGCCATTTTGTATTCCTTGCCATTTACTATCTTTAGAAGTTTGTTATTGCATTTTGCTCAATATATGACATTTATACGGCATGTTAACCCTATTCCCTGCGGGGGCAGATTCTTCCCCCCCGGTGGTTTTTCACTTGCCACTTCTAAACCGTTAAGCCTAACGTCCTGAAACTTTGCGACTTTTCTCAAAATTGAATGGCGCGTGTTGTGCCAAAATTTTGAAAAAATCGGTCTAGCAGAGGCGGTTCCAGACTCCTGTTTTGGGGAGGGTGTTACGAATGGGGTTTTGCGGCGCATACTTCCTTCGTGGTTTGCAGTGCAATATATGCGTCAGAAAAAAAAATGAAATATGCATCATACATACTGGGATTGTAAATTTTTTTGGGGGCAGAAGTGCACTCAGAATAAAAAATGGGAGGCGATACGTACCCTCAAATTAGGTCCAACTTCAAATTAGTAAGATGATAAAAGCGTTACGCGCATGGTGCCGCCATGTTTTTCCTGGATCCGCCTATGTGGAATATATCAAATTTAACAAATTACAGCATATAATGCCCACATGTGACGTTCATGTCGTCCCAAACAATCACACACAGCACATTTCCTCCCCCCTCCCCGCAGGTTAACGTAATTCTGGCCGCCAGCAGGGAATAGGATTAAAGTTTAACTGATTTTTTAGTCAAACTCGTGTGAGTGACGTCACTAAATTCGTTATTTCGAGAGAGAGAAAAATATCGACGAAATTGCTTCATTTTTGCACAGAAGACGTACAGTTGATGTAGGAGAAGGTTTCCGAAGTTGCACGATAGCGCGATTGGTTTTTGAGCTATTGCGAAAGTTCGTCAGAGAGGGGGCGTTAAACGCCCCCCCCCCCCCACCCCCAGTCAATGGCGGGCTGAAGTATGGTGTATGTCATGCGTATGAAGCAAAAAAGTTACGTAACAGTGGTAAATTAAATTTAATGACAAAATTGTGAGAGAATGGGGGAAAGATAGCTGAATATGCGACCCGAATAGCCTCTGAGAAAGTGATGAAATCTTGATAGTAATGATATGCGTATGATATGTGTGTCATATAATGATATCACAGAAATCAGTGGACTGTCACAACACTAACGCCCAACGATTCCGAAATTGGTCGGATTTAGCTGCCTTTGAGACTGTAGCTGCCTTTGAGACTGGCCATTAGGAAATTGCGAATGAATCTGCTCAGGTAATTATCTCGTACCGGCATCGCCCCTCATGTGTTGTTAACTGAACACAATACAATCACAAAGTGTTGACGGCGCATCGAAAATTTGGCCTCTGAGCACAGCACAGAAATATTATCACCGAACATTGTGGTTGGCAGACAACTCCTCAATATTTGTATAATCAAGCAGTAACGGTACAACTATAAAATATATTATTTCAGTCTGACTCCTGATAGTATGTGAAGACGTAAAGTTTTTCTCTGTTGCACTGCACATGAGCTCATCCGTCTCATCATATACTGCATGAGCCTCATCGTATACTGCACGTGGGCATTCCTTTGTCTCGGCGTGTGGTCCTCAGTTTGTCTCATTACATCAGCTGCGTGTTGACTTCTATTCGTATCATCACGTGATGTACGCCATTTTTATCCCACTTTGAGCCGCACAAGGCTCTTCAACAACCAGAGCCGCCTACGCTACGGGTGAAACTGGGACTATTGTACCGTGTGTTAGATAGAGGTGGTGTACCAGGCAGGGGTGTGGGACCTATTTAGTTAGTGGAAATTAGCTCTCAATCAACCGCTTGGCCTCCTTGCTTTTTCCGTTGGCTCGCTCAGTTGACAATACAATGAATTAGATAAAGTGGAACAGTAAGCCAATGGTAGAAAATGGTACTATTATTTGTCAAACGGTGGTCAGAAATGGTCTCTATCCGAATGGAAGCATATTCAAAGGTCATTTCGCTGACTCAAACAAAACTCAGATCCTTTAAGGACTTATTTTACCTACAATCAGGGGGACAAGTAGTGCGCCCATTGCCCCATACCGTCTACGTTGACGTTACATGGCTCATATAGACCAGCTCGCTGACGGGCCACTCAAAGGTCATGACCTGGCAGAAGCGATACGCCTGGCCTCTCAAGCAGAGTTCGTCACGAGCTGGGCTGGCCCTATGGGCCATGGGCCGGGCCTGGGCCTGGGCTGGGCCTGGGCTGGGCCTAAACTTTAAGGAAATCACTGGGCTCTGGCCGTGCCTGGGCTGAGAATGTTGAAGCTCAGGTCAGAGCTGAAAGAAAAAATATTTCAACCAGCAGTTCACTTCCACAGCAACACACTGTTGCTGTGGCTGTGGCATTTGTTTGTTTTTGGTTAGCATAGTTGATTCATTGTTTCACATTTATAGTATACAAGAAAATATGCTAGGATAGTGATTGCAAATTTTGTGAAAATATTTATATGCTTAATCTGAACGGGCCGGACCGGGCCTGGGCCTCAATACTAAAAATTTGACCGGGCCTGGTCCGGGTCTGGGCTTGGTGTGCATGGGCCTGGGCCGGGCCGGCCTGGGGGTTGGTGGGCCCGTGACGAACACTGCTCTGAAGCCATTTGTCCCTCGGATGCCCGGAACCCGGGCTTGCATTACCAAAACAAACACCAGGCAAACAGTTTCCGAGTGTCAGCTTTACGGCCTTGGTGTTGACTGGTACCGTGCCGTGGGTGGTGCCAACTTCTCAGTGAGATTACAGGACAGAACAGAACATTCACCTGTACTGACTCTCGCCATGCCTTGTTCTGCTGGCGAGACATGCATGCGATGTGTCATTGCTTAAATTTACCAAGGCGTAAAAACATGCAACTAACATGCGATTCTCTGCCATTTAAAACGGAAGGATGTCCTTGAAGGGATATACAACACGTCATTTCGTATTGTGAGGCCAACGCATCCACATTTTACGCGAACTTCCATCATACCTTGACAAAACGCCAACGTAAACGGAAAAGGAACTGAAATGGTGAACGGTAAAGCTTGCTCGCTCACATATAAAGGATTATAGGTGAGCTAATGCAACAGCACCTACTAGTTCACGACAGCATCGTATGCCTTTTACGCCCATATAATCACCTTACCCAATGCGCCGCAAAGTACGGGTGTGGCCAAGTTCGTATAGAAAATTGCGATACCCTGGCATACTGTCAATGTTCATTGACTGTCAAGTATGACAACATGTTATTAGTTCCCACATCTATAAACTCAGAAGACTTTTCCCGACATGGAGATTGCTTCTTGTATGACCGTCTGTGCAATGCCTGCATACTGATATTTATGAAACACTGAACTGGGAAGATTCTGTAATGATAAATATTCAGGAATATTAAAGCAGACAACTGGAATATCTGGTTGTATATAATTTCTTACCACTTAGAAATCGGACTCCATGAAAGCGTCCGTTACTTTACATACCGCGAAAACGCCTAACGTTTTCCGTACCATTGGGTCTAAAAAATGTCGCCCCTAATAATAATTAAATGATGTCTCCATCTACGTTATAAAAACTACACTGCACCATTGCGTAATAACGATAGTCACCTTTTATAACCTAGGCCCATCATTACAGCTCAATTTTGTTTCGCGAACTGACGCCCACGCAAGAACGTTCGCTGATAAAAGCCGATCCGCCTCGCCCACCCCGTCGATGCGCTGCACATGTCACACATTGCATGACTAGTGCCCAGCCCAACCGCATGGCGGCCGGGCCCCCACCGGACCATTTGGCGCGTCAGTGACCCGGCCAGGGCCGCGGTGTACCGAGCGCTATCACGTCATCACCGCAATCACGACGTCGGCAAAACAAGCGAAGGTACCGCGCCGCCTCTCGCCGCCCGGAAGACAGCATTTACAGTGCATTCACACCACCCCCGCTGAAAAATGGCATCGGGAAGCACTCTCGCCGGTTGTTCCTGATGAGTTTCGCCATTGCCATGCTCCACCGGGTGCGTTAGGTGACTGCAGCTCCGCCAGGCGAGGTGCGGCTGTGGGTTGCGTCAGAGAGGGCCTGAGAGGGCCGAGTGGCGCGGGCCGACCTATCATTTCCTCCGAGCCCCGATCACTTCATTGTGCAATATCGTGGCCCCAGCGAGGGCAGGAAGCGCATGCCGATGTAGTATGGCTCACTCAAGCGTGAAGTGGTGCTGGATTCAGCATTCGTCGTGCGTTTCGTGTCTCCGGAGTGTGTCGCGTTGTGTTCCGGGGTTCCTGGTGGTTGTTTGAAGATGGAGCGATTCATGAGGCGTCTTATGACACCCGATTGTTATGGAGGAGTTCCTTGTAATGCGATAGTGGAGTTTCACATCGAGATCGTATGAATCCCTAGTCATTCACTCCGTGAGGGGGTTACTTAAAATTCGGTTCGTTCCAGTTATGGTAATCATGGGAACTCACATTGGTCTTACTTAGTCGAGTCCTCTGTCGCATGGCATCAGCTGACTGGCATGGGCCTGTCTGTAGTCCGTAATATCTCGTAAACACGTACCGAAATGAAGCCATCCAAGCATTCCTCGCCGGTACAGTAAACACTCATTTAGTGGCGCCGGTACACAACAACGTGCCAGGCCGGCGGGCCGGCCACTAGCAGTTATCTGCCTTGCCGCTCCTCATCTGGTCATCAGCGTCTCGCCTCCGGTCCTCCCCCGATTAACCCGCCTCCGACCCGCCACCTACTCTGACCCGCCTCTGACCCGCTTCTGACTCGCCTATGACCCGCTTCCAGTCCTCCCCCTGACGAACCCACCTCTGACCCACTCTGAACCACCTATAACCCGTTTCATCCGTGTCAGTCCAAGAGGGCTCAGGACTCCCCAGTTAGCCGAGTCCTGACGGGGACAGGCCACACACCTCAGTCGTTAATGAGGTGGTCACGAGATTTATTACCACAGCAGAGTCAGAGAGGGAAAGTCGGCTGAACAGGATGACGATGTCTGCCCTGGTATTGTGCGGGAACGGCACTCATTGTGCAATACCATCCGGAGGAAGGGCGCCGGATATGCTGGTAATGGTATGCAGAATCCTGCGAATTATGTGTGTGGCACAGGCTTTTTCTGAAGCTGGAAAATGCAGGTTGTTCAATGTGCATTTCCATAAAGCAGATTGTATCATTAAGTCAAAATTAAGCAACGAAATTGAACTTAAGTTAAACACTACCGACTTCGGCTACCCAAACCCAAATTGTTTGTGGGAAGGAATGCATTTTCTTGGCAGTGTTAAATGCGATAATAACATTAAGACAGAAAGATACATTCACATTAAAAGCATAGTGTTAGTTTGAAATTCTGCGTTCTCGGATTTAGGAGCGGCGCCCGCCAACTTACAACACTTCCTTTGAGGCCCACTGGCAAAGACGGTATAAATTGCCTATATAAATTGCGAATGTTGTGGAGTCCAGAACATACGTAACTTATCTGCCAAACTGTGTTTCGTCTGCATGACGGAACAGCAGCGAATCAGACGACCAACGGGACCCGACGGGTTGACACTATGACGGGAATAATATCGAATCAGACGACCAACAGGACCCGACGAGTTGACGCTATGACGGGACAGCAGCGAATCAGACAACCAACGGGACCCGACGGGTTGACACTATGACGGGAATAACGTCGAATCAGACGACCAACGGGACCCGACGGGTTGACATTATGACGGGAATAACGTCGAATCAGACGACCAACGGGACCCGGCGGGTTGACACTATGACGGGAATAACGTCGAATCAGATGACCAACGGGACCCGACGGGTTGACGCTATGACGGAACAGCAGCGAATCAGACGACCAACGGGACCCGACGGGTTGCCGCTATGACGGGAATAACGTCGAATCAGGCGACCAACGGGACCCGACGAGTTGACGCTATGACGGGAATAACGTCGAATCAGACGACCAACGGGACCCGACGAGTTGACGCTATGACGAGAATAATGTCGAATCAGACGACCAACGGGACCCGACGAGTTGACACTATGACGGGAAGAACGTCGAATCCGTTGCTACATCATCCGTTAATTGGATCATATTTTATAGGCTATGATATTAATAAAATGGCAATGTATCATACTGCAGTCCTTGTACTATTACTACTAGACTGTGTACTAATACAATTTCTGGTGATTTTGTCTTGCCTTGGTATTGCTTTCGCAGTATGCTGTTGCAGTCTTCAGCGTTCGGTGTTACTTTTGTGCGATCTATCGCAGTCTCCATGCTGTGGTGTTTGTGTTGTGTGCACTACCGAGCAGCCCGTGGTGTTTGTGTTGTGTGCACTACTGGTGCTGTGAGCCCGTGGTGTTTGTGTTGTGTGCACTACCGAGCCCGTGGTGTTTGTGTTGTGTGTACTACCGAGTCCGTGGTGTTTATGTTGTGTGCACTACCGAGCCCGTGGTGTTAGTGTTATGTGCACTACCGAGCCCGTGGTGTTAGTGTTGTGTGCACTACCGAGCCCGTGGTGCTAGCGTTTTGTGCACTACCGAGCCAGTGGTGTTTGTTTTGTGTGCACTACCGAGCCCGTGGTGTTAGTGTTGTGTGCACTACCGAGTCCGTGGTGTTAGCGTTTTGTGCACTACCGAGTCCGTGGTGTTTGTGTTTTGTGCACTACCGAGCCCGTGGTGTTAGTGTTGTGTGCACTACCGAGCCCGTGGTGTTAGTGTTGTGTGCACTACCGAGCCCGTGGTGTTTGTGTTGTGTGCACTACCGAGCCCGTGGTGTTAGTGTTGTGTGCACTACCGAGCCCGTGGCGTTTGTGTTTTGTGCACTACCGAGCACGTGGTGTTAGTGTCGTGTGTACTACCGAGTCCGTGGTGTTTGTGTTGTGTGCACTACGGATTCCGTGGTGTTTGTGTTGTGTGTACTACCGAGTCCGTGGTGTTTGTGTTGTGTGCACTACGGATTCCGTGGTGTTTGTGTTGTGTGTACTACCGAGTCCGTGGTGTTTGTGTTGTGTGCACTACGGATTCCGTGGTGTTTGTGTTGTGTGTACTACCGAGTCCGTGGTGTTTGTGTTGTGTGCACTACGGATTCCGTGGTGTTTGTGTTGTGTGTACTACCGAGTCCGTGGTGTTTGTGTTGTGTGCACTACGGATTCCGTGGTGTTTATGTTGTGTGCACTACCAAGCCCGTGGTGTTTGTGTTGTGTGCACTACCGAGCCCGTGGTTTTTGTGTTATGTGCACTACCGAGCACGTGGTGTTAGTGTCGTGTGCACTACCGAGCCAGTGGTGTTTGTTTTGTGTGCACTACCGAGCCCGTGGTGTTTGTGTTGTGTGCACTACCGAGCCCGTGGTGTTTGTGTTGTGTGCACTACTGGTGTTGTGAGCCCATGGTGTTTGTTTTGTGTGCACTACGGATTCCGTGGTGTTTGTGTTGTGTGTACTACCGAGTCCGTGGTGTTTGTGTTGTGTGCACTACCGAGCCCGTGGTGTTAGTGTTGTGTGCACTACCGAGCCCGTGGCGTTTGTGTTTTGTGCACTACCGAGCACGTGGTGTTAGTGTCGTGTGTACTACCGAGTCCGTGGTGTTTGTGTTGTGTGCACTACGGATTCCGTGGTGTTTGTGTTGTGTGTACTACCGAGTCCGTGGTGTTTGTGTTGTGTGCACTACGGATTCCGTGGTGTTTGTGTTGTGTGTACTACCGAGTCCGTGGTGTTTGTGTTGTGTGCACTACGGATTCCGTGGTGTTTGTGTTGTGTGTACTACCGAGCCCGTGGTGTTTGTGTTGTGTGCACTACTGGTGTTGTGAGCCCATGGTGTTTGTGTTGTGTGCACTACGGATTCCGTGGTGTTTGTGTTGTGTGTACTACCGAGTCCGTGGTGTTTGTGTTGTGTGCACTACCGAGCCCGTGGTGTTTGTGTTGTGTGCACTACCGAGCTTGTGGTGTTACTGCTGTGTGTGCTACTGCAGTCTCCAGTACTTAGTGTTACTGCTGTGTGCGCTACTGCAGTCTCCAGTACTTAGTGTTACTGCTGTGTAGTGTGTACGGTACTGCAGTATCCAGCCCGTGGTATTACTGCTGTGTGCGCTGCTGCAGCCTCTTCCAGTAACTTGGTGTTACTGCTATGTGCGTTTCTGTAGTCTCCAGTGTTCCTGTTGTGTGAGTTGTTGTAGTCTCCAGGGTTTGGTGTTACTGCTGTGTACGCTACTGCAGTCTCCAGCAGATAGTGTTACTGTTGTGTGCAGTACTGTAGTCTCCAAGGTTTGGTGTTACCTGTTACCGTTCCGCAGTTTCCATGGTTTAGTGTCACTGTTGTGTGAGTTACTGCAGTCTCCAAGGTTTGGTGTTACCGTTGTGTGGGTTACTGCAGTTGCCATGGTTTGATGCTATCGTGTGTATTACTGCAGTCTCCAGCTCGTTGTGTTTTATTATTTGCAGGTCTGGCCCACTGACAATGCTGTTTAGTTTCTACTGCACAAAGATCAATAAAATGATTGAGCGTATTATGATTATTATAGAATCATTATTATTATAGTATTATGATAAGTATTGCCATTGATAAAACCAAACTTTTCCCAGTCAAAGTAATTGTAACCTCTCGTCTTACTTTGACTGAGATAGCCTATACTTGCAATCGAATCTTCAAACTTTTCCCATATAAAATGAAAAGTTATTGACTTTTAAAATGAGGACTCATGAAACGAAGGCACTTCAGGCATGGCGTACCGATGGCAACAGTGAAACACGAATTTCATCCAATACAGTCGGTAAGCAATTTCCCTTGCCTTTTTAATTAGAAGTAGGGTTCTTAAGTGTTCTTTGTATTGGGAACACTTCTGAACCGCCCGCTCGGTTTCCCACCCAATAAGGCGTTTTACCGATTAGTATGTCATCGCCAAACTCTTAGTCTGGATTTATGCATATCATTATGCATTGTAAAATTATTAAATGAATAATGTATAGTAATAATCAATAAACAAATAAACGAATGCATACACGAATAAACGAATGAGGAAACGCATATATGGCACTAGTTCGCATTTTAACACCAACGGCTGTCCATACGTCCCCATTAGGCCAGCGGAATGTGATCTCTCGCCCCCACACATCGTCATCGTCCTCGCCAAGGTCGTCTGGTGAATCCTGTATGAGTCACTCCCGTTACCCAATTCGCGCGTCCGCCCGCCCCATCCGACCCTCGCTGCCGCGGCGGCGGCCCGGCACCGATAGAGCTATCTTAGTAGACCGGTGCTGGTGAGTGTGCCGCCGTGTCCCGGATCCCAGTCGGGTGCAACCCACACAGACACCGGATCCATATGTGTGTGTGTGTGACCCAGCTGATCGAGCGTCACACCGGAGGTCCGGAGGTCGTCAAACGTCACAGCAGAGATCCGGAGCTTATGCAACGTTACACATATGAGGTCAGGAGGTAACAACACTCGTCTGTGGATCTCCTAGGAGTGTAATTTACGTATGTCTCACTGAGCAGGCATTTCTGCCTGTGATACTGCACTCGGTGCTGATCCTCTGACTCCTGAACGTTGTGGAGTTTCCGGCGATTTTTCCGGAGTTTTTCGGCGACTTTCTACCTGAGTCAGAGTTGCATAACGGAGCTACTGGCGTGAACTGTGACGACTCCATGTAGTTGTGAGTCAATTAGCCGATAAACCAATTAACCAATACACGACTGTCGTGAGCCATTGTCGTCGCTGTTGATTGGAATTGCATGGACATGTGGAAATTAACTGGGGTACTTCTTTTTCGAACTAAAAGCTAAACTCAAATATATCAAACATGTAATACATGTATGACATATGTAATATGACATACATGCAATTTATTCGCGTCCGAATCCATAGTGGACACCGTTAGTCTCGGTTTTCTTTACTTCTTATGTGGACATAAAAGCATAAGATGACATACGGTTCTCTTGAAATATAAAATCTTGTGCATTATCTCGTGCCGTAATTAGTTAGAAAATAAGCGAATCTAATCGATCATTGGTGAATAATAAATGTTTAAAAAATGTCAAATAACTATTTATTTTTAATGACATTGTCAATACCCTTTCACTACGAGCAATTTTCCACGCTTGAATGCACCCCTGCAAAGGTGGTGCATGGCCAACACCTGCATCTAACCTTCTCTCAGCACGGCTGCACTACCCGCGTATTGCCTTCGGGTGTCACCATGTCGGCTGTAGATGTCCTCCGTTGTCACGCTCTCGTGCCGTGTGACGTGCCGCTCTCCAGCACCTCACACCGTCACGTGATGCGTGCCAATGCTCCGTTTATGGGTCACGTGGTCAGGTACCGTGTCGGGGGGCGGACCTCAGGGCGGGACTGGAGAGGAGGTGGCTGTGGATGGCGAAAACACCGAACCGATGCAGGCAATAGAGATCAAAGAGGAATATAAATTAAATAAAAGAACAATAGTAATTCCGAACAC